>JAJPUD010000072.1:315715-336388 GCA_023553655.1 Myrmecobius fasciatus
GAGAGAGAGAGAGAAGGAGAGGGAGAGAGAGAGAGAGAAGGAGAGGGAGAGAGAGAGAGAGACCTGCACTCATCATGAAATTGATTCTCAAAATGATACACAGGTGCATTGCTTAGACTAGCTGGGTTCATGGGATGCTGATGACAGTCCTCCAGGACCAGAGGGTTGAAGCACACTTCTCTGCTGATGAGCCCTTTGTCCATCACTGACTTGAAGTCATAGCTTTGGCTTTCCACAACAATGAGAATCATCAAGTCAATATCTTGGAAAGATAGAGCCAACATAGCCAAGATGGTCTCTGGGTTCTCTATAAAAGGAGACCTGAAAAGACCATCAGAGAAATCATAGAAATGACTCCAAGATAGTCAGAGAGACACTTCTGAGATGGAGGATGCCAGAGGGATAGTTCAACAGAGTTAGAGACACTGTTTAATAATCCAAGGAGATATGGGTCTAGCTGAACATCTATATGGTCTCTGAAGAAAACCTTATGCTCTTAAAGTAAGATACCAAATAGAGATACAGAAGAAGAGAAAGAAACAGACAAAGACAGAGAAATAGAGAAAGGGAAAAGAGACAGAGAGAGAGACAAAGAGAGGGATTCATAGCCTCAGTGAGAGGATAAATGCTCAGGATAGATAGCCACAAGCTGCATCATCTCTGAGAAGAAGGAAAGATTTGCTCAGTTCTTGATCGTAGGACAAAGGAGTAATCCAGAATGACTCCTTCATTCCTATTATGAGTTAAGGGGATTCTTGGTTCTGAAACAAAATGGAATCCACCAGAGGAAAAACTAGTTCAAGACCAATTTCAAAAGAGTTTCTTTTTTGAAGGTTGAGCTATGTTCTATTTTGTTTTTTTCTGTTGGATTAAGTAAAAGTTCATCCTATATTCAACATTTTCTTAACTCAAGGATTTTTACAGGAAGCTCATTTTTGAAAAGAAATTCTTGTCCAATTCTGATGTTCCCAAGATATCTCTAAGTGGGGACCTAAATCATTGTTTAGTGAGAGCCTTTCAGCTCCCCTCAATATTTTATCTGGATTCTCAGTATCAGAAACCAGGGCTAAATTGATACACGAGTTATACATGACTCTGATTAGTATGAATGATTAATCCCATGAAGTGGCTGCATCATTCAAATTCTCATGGCATATTTCCATTGGGCTGGAACCAATTACCATATTTTATATAATCAGAGCTTCAAATAGTGCAAATTTAAATGTATGCAAACACTTCATGGGATTCATTATTAGTACTAATTAGGACTTAGTTATATATGTTCTGGCTAAAGCACAAACTGAGGATAGGAAATAGGCTGGGAATATATTTCAAAGCTATTTTTTTTTTCATCTCCACTGTTTCAGTTGCATAGTCTTCCATGATGTGCTAACATTTAATTTTATCAGGGTTAGAATAAGGTTTATAGAATAACAATCAATAAAGATCATTTTGAAGCTGGATGCAGAGACAAGGAGATTGACAGGGAAGAAGCAGAGTTGTTGTCCAGAATTTAAATTAAACAATTTTAGGTAGTAGCCAGGATTGCAAGAGACAAAGTCAAGACCCCACTCAATGTTGTCAAAGCAGTGGATCTAGAGGAGCCTGTCATAAGAGGACCATGGATAGTGCTTTGCAATCTGTGTCTTTGAAGTTATTTGGTCTTATTTGTGGTTTTTAATCTTCAAGCAGTCTATAGCTACAGTACAGTTCTGTTCCACATAGCTGACTCCTCTTAGACTAATGACATTGATATCCAGGCAACAAGAACACTCACTTTGTGTATTGGTAACCAGAACCACAAAAGCAGTCTATTGGAAATAATAAAAGGAGATCCAGACCCTCATAGAACCCCTTAGTTTCACATGGTAATAGTGTCCCAGGCTCAATGATTGAACACTGTACTAATCTTCACTGGATCTACCTTACTCTGAAGAATAGGCAAGAACCTTGAAATGCATATAGATAATAAATAGTAAACCAAAATGAGCTATATAATAGGACTGCAAGAAACACAGTTAATGTCTATTATGTATTTTGATTTTATCTATTATTTTAATACTTTTACCTTTGGAAATAAGAATAGAATACACATTCCAATGTTTTATTGAAGAGTTTTATATTGTTCTTATCATAGGCATTTCCTGATATATTATCACCCCTTCCCACACTTTCCCTCCTAACAAAAGAATTAGGCAAAACCTGCCCAAAATATAATTTTTTAAATTATATATGCAATTTTTGTCCTAGTTGTCCTTCACAGAAATAAAACATTACTCTGATCCAAGTTTCCTGGAACCAAGAATGCTCATTACAATTAATCTGAGCTCAGCTATCTTCTGTTTTATTTCTATTTACATTCTTGTAATCTCTTTAGAGATCATGCTTCTGATTTTGCTTTCTTAGCTTGACATCTGTTCAATTGAGTCTTCTCATGTTTCTACAAATTCCATACATTTTATAACTATGGCAAATCAAAATCTAAAAACAAATGGAACAAGCAAACAACCAAACATGACAAGTGATATGTATAAAATGACAAGATTAGCACAATTATGATATTAAAAACAGAAAAAGTACCTGAAGGACTATGATTTTTATAAATTTAACTTGTATTAGGACTGTGATTTTTGTCAGTTATTCTAGACCTGCCTGCTATGTAGCAGGGAAAAATCATATCCACATAAACTTAATTACAATATTATACTTCCATTAAGTTCTGACCTAAATTGTGAACTACAGTAGCAACCAATTAATAAGATGATCAATACACAAGACCTCATATAATTATGTGATTACTTTTAGAAAGTTGGTTTATTATTTCTTCTCTAGCACTGCAGAGATACAATCTAAATTTCCAAGTGCCAAATTAAGAAGGTACAGAGTAACTGAGAGTTCTAAAAGACAAATCTAATCTCTTAACAGGTGATTGTTTTCTCATATGTCAGAAGCATATGTGTGCTTCTTGTATGGGAAGTTATCTGACAATTAGCACCCAGAGAAAGAAAATGAGGAAATGATTTCTGTGTTAAATGAGCAGTGTCAGCTGCACTGACTGATGAGGAGAGGTGAGGGGTTAACAATCAGCAGAAGGTCTAAGGTTAGGACAGAGAGAGAATTCCTTTGGGAAGGTAATGCATACTGCTTTGTCAATGGGAGAATAAATAATTTAAGAGGGAAGCCTGAGAGGGAGCTGAGAAAGTCAAATCTGAGGGAACAAGTAGGAGTGAAAGCCAAACCACAGGCTTGGGTGGACATTGCTGTTAAAAGAAGCAGACCTAGATAAGCTAGATATGGAATGGGAAATCCGCAAGGAAGTGGAATATGTTGAAAATATTGTCACAACAGAGTCCAAGACTTGTAATAGTAATAAAGAATGCCAGTCTGTGGCTTCTCCTTGACATGACCTGAGGTATATCCAGCATCTTTTTTTCCCCTGAGGCATTTGGGGTTAAGTGACTTGCCCAGGGTCACACAGCTAGAAGTATTAAGTGTCTGAGGCCAGATTTGAATTCAGGTCTTCCTGATTTCAGGGCTGGTATTCTATCTATTATACCAACTAGCTACCTCTTATATCCAACATCTTTAAGGAGATACCATGTAGAAAAACAAAGACCCAATGACCATTCAATTAAATCCAATAAACATTTATGAATTGTTAACTTTGTGCCAAGTTCTACAAGGCATTTGCATGGAATAGCCTCTCCCAGGTATATGCTCCATTTTCAAGAAAATGCTTAACTCTCAATCATTTGAGTTAATTAATGCAAATGGTTGACATGAATCAAAAAAGAAACATGCTCATTTAACTAATAACACAATCTTTGCAATATCTATGATTATAGCAATGAAGCCTTCATAGGACCAGGGAAAAAATGTAAATTTTGCTTTCCAATAGCTAACTCACCTCCTCTCCTTCAAGCATGCTAATATAATTAGATCAGGGAGAGAGACAGAGTAGTTGATTTTGTAGGAAGATAAATAGGTTCATTCCTTTCTCAGAATCTAATTAGTTGTGCAATATTCAATAAATCCCATGACTTGTGAGTTTCAGTTTTCTAATCTATAAAATGGGGTAGTTATTAGAACCAAATGAAATTATTTATGTAAAATGTCTTGCAAATCTAGATTGCAGTGTAACTGGTAGCTATTATCATTCTGATTCGACTTTCATTACTCTGTATTAATTGATATATCTTTCTATATGATTTGTATATTCTTCAGATTTATCATTTCTTATGACAATAACATTATATCAAATACATATACTTTTGTATGATCTTAACTTGTGCTTGTAAGACACTGTGTTGAGGGAAAATCCTCAAATCTGTATTTTGCTCTACCAGTCAATACTCTTTTGGCCAAGTCATTTAACCCTACTTGCTTCATTTGAAAAAAAAAAGTTTTGCTCCCTCCAACATAGACTTCTTTTGTGTGTATTGATTTGATTCCAACTGTTCTTTCTAATTTCATCTTCTTGAGACAATGTGGTGGGTGCTATAGATAGAGTGCTGAACTTTTTATTAGGAAGATCCAGGTTCAAATCCCACATTATTTACTTTCTAGGGGAAATAATGCATTTATATAATACCTACTATGTGTGAAACACTAGGATATGCCCTTTTATAAATATCTCATTTGATCTTCACAACACTACCGCCAGGGAAGTATTCTCATCCTTCCCATTTTACATTTTATAGTAAACTTAAACTAATAGTGGTTGAAGGGATTTGTTGAGGGGTCTACAGTTAGTAAGTTTCAGAGTGAGCATTTGAATTCAGACCTTGGTTCCAGGACCAGTCTCTAGTTAAGTTGTTTTAGGTGGCTCAATGAATAGAGAGCTGGGTCTAAAGTCAGGTACATCTCGATTCAAATTTGGCCTCAGATACTTATCAACTTTGTGATCCTGGGCAAGTCACTTCTGCCTGCTTAAATATCCTCAACTATAAAGTGGTAGTATGAAAAAGGATCTACTCCCCCTGGTTCTTGCGAGGGTCAAATGAAATCATATTTGCAAAGCACTTAGCACAATACCTGGTATACAGTAAGAACTTAATAGATATTTCATTCTTTCCTTCTTCTCACTAGCTGTATCATCTCCATGCAAGTTACTTGATCTCTCCATCAGTTTCCTAAACTGTAATATGATCAAGCAGGTATCTTACAAGGATCAGTGAATTTACAAATGTAAAGTGTTTTTTGTAAACCTTAAGTGATGAATACATTTGAGGGAAATGATGCTGCTGAAATATCACTTTTTACTTAGAAATTAGAATCCAATTATCTTCCATGCTAATACATTTGTCTTTCTATCCCTATGGTACCTGACTCATAATAGGCATTTGGGAAATGTCTAATTGATTTATTGATCCATGATGAAAACAGATCATTATAAAAATGCTGGAAAATATGTTTTTTTCTTTTTTTTTTACTATGATCTTGGGATCTTTCCAGTTTTATCTTTAAAGGTTCTTGAGATGATTTGAGTTGGTTTTTTTGACAAAGTTTCTGCAGATTTGTTTTTTCCACCTTCACTATTTAATGAAGTGATAATTTTAGCACCCTCCTCTGCAATATTTTCAAATGAGTTTATACTATAAATACATCTTTCCTTTGACTACAATGTTATTCTATTTAGTAAGGACAGTTTTCTGTTCAAATAAGAGCTCTTTTGTTTCTGAGCTTTTTTGGTCCACAGCATCTTAAGGAAGAGAATGGCATTTTGACAATAAACATAAGCAGCAAGAAAATAAACAAAAATTATGTAGCATTTTTTTCTTTGCAGTAGATAAAGAGTTGGAAGAATATTACAAAGAGCTTGAGAATTGTGCACATTAATAACGATAGCTACCATTTCTATAGTGCTTTATGGTTTGAAAAGTGCTTGAAAAATATCTCATTTTGTTCTCACCACAACCCTGGAAGGTTTTAATGATAGAGAGGGAATTATCAGAGTTATCACAACAATTAAACTTCTATAGAAAAAGGAGAGAGGGAGCCAAGATGGTGGAGAAAAGGTAGTGACTTGTCTGAGCTCTTCTGAATTCCCCTCCAAACAACTTTAATGCCTAAAAATGAATTTTGGATCAACAGAATCCATGAAAGAATAGGATGAAACAATTTTCCAGCCTAAGACAACTTAGAAGCCTGTCAGTAAAGATCTATCACATGAGGAGAGAATGAAGCACATGTCAATATAGTGCAGGCAACACCCTGTACTTTGGCGGTAGCTGAATCAGTAGTAGCAACAGTGGCTCCAGGAGACTAAATGGGTCCCCTTGTTGGGCACTGGAAGTACTTTGCAGAACTCTGTTGCATAGCCTAAGCATGGATCTGGGTCACAGTCCTAGGTCTCAATTCAGAGCACACCAGAATTTGTCTGTGGGAGATCAAGGGACCTTGCTCATAGTTTCAGGGGGAAAAAAGAGTATTTCTAGTTATTCATAGACCAGGATACAGGCCAAGAGAGCTGTGACCACACCTCTTTTTAGATCTTAAGAGCTTGGAAGAACTGAAAACTTTTTTTTTAATTGAATTTTTTTATTTACAAAACATATGCATGGGTAATTTTTCAACATTGACCCTTGCAAAATCTTCTGTTCCAAATTTTTCCCTCCTTCTCCCCATCCCCTCCCTTAGATGTCAGGTATTCCAATACATGTTAAATATGTTAAACTATATGATAAATCCAACACACACACACACACATATATACACAAATTTATACAGTTATCTTGCTGCACAAGAAAAATCAGATCTAGTAAGAAAACAAAACAAAACAAAACCTGAGAAGGAAAACAAAATGCAAGCAAACATCAACAGAAAGCAGGAAAATGCTGTTGTAGAAATCTGAAAACTTCTTAGAAAACCCTAGAACTAGATCTGAGATCAGAAACAAGAAAGGCCCAAAGCTTGGGACAGAACCACCTCCATTTAAACATAAAGTTAACTTCCAAAATTTAAACATAAAATTAAAAATCAAAAAATAGGCTGGAAAAATGTGTAAACATCAAAAAAAGATCCTGATCATAGACAGTTACTATGGTGACAGGGAAAATCAAAACTCAAACTCACATGAAGACAGCAAAGTCAAAACTGCTATACACAAAGCCTCAAAGTAAAAAGTAAATTGATCTCTGTCCCCAAAAAATAATTCCTGGAAGAGCTCAAAGAAGATTTTAAAGATCAAATAAGAGAAGTAAAGGAAAAAAATGGGAAATAAAATAAGTGATGCAAAAAAATGTGGGAAAAAATTCAACAACCTGATAAAGAAGACACACAAAAAAATATTGAAAAAATATCTCCTTAAAAGTAGAATAAACCAAATAAACCAAAATCCACTGAATAAAATAATTCCTTAAAATAAAATTGGAAAAATGAATTTATACTCACTTTGAGCCATCAGAGCCCAAACAATAATCAAGTAAGGTCCCCTTGGACCTATTGTTGGCCAACAAGAACTACTGTGATTGTTTTTAAAATACAGTCCTTGAAGAAGAAATCTAGTCTGTAAATCACAAGATATCTTTCAAAACTGATACTCTAGAACCAGAGGGTAAAATAGAAATTGAAAGAATCCAGAGATCACCTCCTGAAAGAAGTTCCCATATAAAAAAGGCATGAAAGAGCTTTTACAGTAGAGGAAAGATGGAGCAAGCAGGTTGGGTGAAGGGGATTAGTGAAATTTACTCTTATCCCATTGACTAAAAAGGGATTAGCATACATCTTCATTTGTGTATAGAAATCTATATTACTCTATACAAAACTGGGAAGGAAAAGGGATAAGAAAAGGGGGTGCTAATAGAAGGGAGAGCAGATGGGGGAGGCCATATTCAGAAGCAAAACACTTTTGAGGATAGACAGAGTGGAAGAAAGAGTAGGATAAATGGAAGGAAATCAGATGGAAAAATTGCAGTCTTAACTGAGAAAAATTTTCAAAGCAGGTTTCTCTGATACAGGTTTCAGTTCTCAAATATATAGACAATTGAATTAATAAATGATCAAAGGATATGAACAGAGTTTTCAGGTGAAGTAGTCAAAGCTATCTAGAATCATATGAAAAATGTTCTTAATCACTATTGATTAGAGAAATGAAAATTAAAACACCTCTGAGGTATTACCCCATACTTATCAATTTAGCTAATATGACAGAAAAGGAAAATAACAAAGATGTGGTAAAATTGGAACACTAACATTATCAGCGAAGTTGTGAACTGATTCAATCATTCTGGAGAGTAATTTGAAACTGTCAAAACCATCCATGGCATTTGACTGAGCAATACCATTCATTACTAGATCTGTATCTCAGAGATAAAAACAAAACAAAACAAAAAAAAAAGGAAAAGGCCCTTTGTGTGCCCAAAAATCTGTAGCAAAAGCTCTTTAATAATGGCAAAGATTTCTAAATTGAGGGGATGTCCATCAATCGGGAAATATTTGAACACATTGTATATGATTATGATAGAATACTATTATATTATAAGAAATGAGGGAAACCTGGAAAGACCTATCTGAACTGATGCAAAGTGAACTGAGCAGGACCAGGACATTGTATATAGTAACAGCAATATCATACAATGATCAATTGTGAATGACTTCAATTATTCTCAGAAACACAATAATCCAAGACAACTCTGAAGGATTCATGGACCAAAACTGTTTTCCATTTCCATAGAAAGAGCTGATGGAGTCTAAGTGCAGATAGAAGCATACTTTTAAAACTCTTTATTGTTGTGTTCTTTCACAACAAGACTAATATGGAATTATGTTTTGCATGACTGACTGCACATGTATAACCTATATCAAATTGCCTGTCTTCTCAATAAAGGGAAAAGAAAGGGAGAGAACTAGTGAATTTGAAACTCAAAAATTTACAAAGTGAATATTAAAATTTGTTTTTACATGTAATTGGGGGAAAATTAAAAATAAATTAAAAAATGAGAATGATTAGAATCGGTCTTTTTTTTCTTTACTCTTCAATTTTATGTCAATAGCTCATTTGAATAAATCAGTTTTGCCTTTTCTAATTATAACCAATACTTCTCATATTTATCCTTCTCATTTGATGCAGATTTTGTTTTTACTTTCACTCTAACTGGAAGATAGTCTGACCAATTACTGACAGTTGATTAAGAAATTACTGATGTAGTCAGTTATGTTCTACCTGTAAAGATATAGTCAACTTCATTTTGGGGGATGTTTTTTGGTGCTTACCATTACCATACCAAATGGCAATTCTATTGCAGGAAAAAAAGCCTACTAAATGGATGTGAGACATCACTCAAAATGTACAATCCTTCGACATTCTTAGTTTCTTAACCATCTTTATCTTCTAGTATGTTGTTTGTTTGTTTATTTATTGTTGAGGCAATTGGGGTTAAGTGTCTTGCTCAAGGTCACACAGCCAAGAAGTGTTAAATGTCTGAGACCAGATTTGAAATCAGGTCTTCCTGACTTCAGGGCTGGTGCTCTATCAACTACACCAACTAACTGCCCCACAGCATGTTATTTTTTTAAACAAACTTTTCATGTGTCTGCTTTCCACCTATCTTCACAATAAAGTAAATTGGTATTTATGGTGACAGGTCAGACAGCTAGGAAGCACCATGGATAGAAAGCTGTCACTGGAATCAGGAAGATCTGAGTTCAAATCTAACCCCAGACCCTTAGTAGCCATATCACCGTCTATGGCAAATCACTTAACCTCTACCTATTTTGCTTTCTTCTTTTGTAAAATGGGAATAATAATAGCACCTACTCTCAGGGTTTTATGAGGATAAAATGAAATATCATATGGCAAGCACTTTGAAAAACTTAAAGCACTATGTGAATACCATTAATATGCATTTTGATTTGGATATTATTTCACCTTTTTATCTTCTGCCAAAAAACCCCCAAAACTACATAATCTTTATGGTTGCCTTTTTGCTTATGATCATCATTAAAACACACATGTATACACCCAGAGTTAGTTATTATTAACTATTATCATCATGAGCCCTGCAAGTCATAATGACCAAGTGTCCCATGAAATGATGTCTCTCATTGCCTTGGGTACACAAGAAGATTGCCTTTCCAAAAGGGATGTGCAAGTCATTTTCCTACATAACTACAAGTTTCTTAAAGTCTTCTGGTTTCATTTATACTGAAAATGTCTATATTGATTAGTCTGGGGAAAAAGAAGTCTTCAGAAGGACATGATAGCTGTCTTTAAGTATTTGAAGAACTGTCAAATGGAAGAAGGATTACATTTGTTCTTCTTGATCCTGGAGGGAAGAACCAGGAGCAATGGCTGAAGTTACAAAGGAGAAAACTCAAACTTGATGTAAGGAAAAACTTCCTTATGATTATCGCTCTCCATAAGAAAACTGGTGGTGACATCTTCCTCAAAGTTTTCCAGCCAAGGAAATTAAATGATTACTTACTGGGTAAGTTTCAGAAGAGATTCCTACTCAGGCACACATTGGGCTAGTTGGCTTTTGGAGTCCTTTCCTATGAAGACTGTTTTATAATTCAGCTACTCCAGTTATATGTTCATTCATTTGTCCCTGAACAGGAATATCACATTTAGAATAAGTTGTCTAAAAACTATAATTCTTTATACCCATGCCCCCTTTCCTGATACTATAGATTGTAGTCACTTTAGAAGCCAAATAGGACTGAGAATTAGTTTTTCTTTATTTCATGCATCATCATAGCCAAATAAGACATGATCTAGTCGCCAGATTGATTGCCCATTTGGAGTCTGTCTCTTAATTAGAAGCATTAATTAGACATATCCAATAGGAGCATTACTGGCCTGAAAGCCTGAGCTAGCCCCTCAATAAATTCAAAATCCAACTCTCCAGTGGCATTTGATCCTACTCTTGAGCAACCCATTTTGTTAAATAAAACATTACCCATTTTGCATGTGGGAATGCCAAGTTCTCCAACATAATCACTTTTCTGCAGAAAGAAAATGAATATCTTTGGGACCAAAAAAAAGTGTTGCTTTTCCTTCCAAGTAGAAATGGGTGGAAGAATGACATCATCTGGGAAATTTTCAAGTTAAACTAACTTACAAGTCCAAGCCAGCTTCTGTATACAGCTAGCCCCTGGAAAGCTCTATGGCTACATAATTGACAAGTCCATTGTATGACACCTTACCTTAAAAGGATAAATTCACTCGAAAGATGTTTCATAGGACTGAGACAGATATTTGTTGAAACTGTGAAGGCTTAACTATACCCTCTGTATGCAGCAATTATGTGAGTCCAACTTTAACAGATAAAATGGTTATTCTCTCACCAACTGAGGAAGGCAGGAACTGTGTTAGCCCCAAAAGAAACACCTAAAGGGGTTCAGAGGCAGACACTTACTAGCTGTGTGACCTTAGACAAATCACTTAAACTCTGTTTGCCTTAATCTCCTGAAGAAGGAAAAATCCCACAGACAGAATCTATCACTGAGTCACAAAAAGTCAGATGCAGCTTGTTAGGGTAGGACTTTGGGATTAGCCTGACCCCTGAATATCTAATTCTACTCACAGGAGGACTTCAGGACCAGCCCGAGTCCTGATATCAGGTGAGGAGTGATGAGATGGGACTCAGGAGGATGTTCAAGCAGGAGACTATTTAATCAAGGCATCTTTCCACTTTATATACCTTATAACCATGGACTACTGCGCATGCACCAACTTGTTATTACCATCAGGTGTTTCCCATTTCAGTATATCTCTACTTTAAGTAAGCACAGGTGGTCCTTGACTTCTTAGGAAGGCCGAGACGCTATAATAGGGGATGGAGAGCCAAACCAGATACATCAGCAGGGTTCCTTACTGGGCTGGAGGGTCTAATACCTCACCCAGGGTTCCCCACTATCTGTGGGGAACAGTAGCTAAATGACTGAACAGCAACAAACGGGCTCATGTGGCTGTCAAGTTCCCACATGAGACATGCAAATAATTTATCCAAGTGGAATGCGGGAACTTCTATGTCTCTATTACCATGACTACAATACTTTTATAATCCATTATCACAACCCCTTTCATTAATCCCTTATTTTTTTGATCCGTTTTATCAAATCAAGCTGTCTACTAAATTGAACAAATATAAAGCTTATAAACATCCAAAAGAGAGTAAAAAAATCAATTCCCAGACCTGTTGTGGCCAATATTTGAACCTAATCATAATGTATTTCTAAGATCTCCTACTTAGACCATGGGATAGTGATCAAGCTGATCAATTCCAAAGACATGGACCAGCACACTTAGTTTATGAATTCCTGCAATAGCAGTTTTCAATGGAGTCTAGGTAATTTAATAAATCAATAAGAGACAAAGATGGACTTATATAAAAGGCAGAGACAGTCCTGTGGTAAAGGACCACTATCATAAATGCTATTAATGATGTATATAGTTATTCTCACTACTTCATCCATAAAGTTTTATTTAACAAACATTTGTTAAGTGACTATATCATTCTTCAGAGCACCATGTTTGCAGTAGAAAAAATGAAACAACTGTATAAATGCTGACTAATAATAATAATGTTATTATATTACAATATTATATTATACTAATATCATATTATATATTATTATAATCTTAGACTTGGTAAAGAATTCCTTTAGAATTATTCCTGCAGGGAGCAAACTTAACTAGCTGGGCTCCGGGTAAATCAGCAGATGAGGATGTGATTGCTACTTGAAATTCTCCAAACCAAGGTCTCTAGATGGCCTGTTATTACTTCCTGCCTTTGTTGAGCTTACAATTCAGCAGAAGTATAAGATATAAACACATTGAACCATAATCAACAACATTAAATGAAAAATGTATTAAGGGGTTGGAAAATTAATTATAAGGGGAAACTATTATTGAAATGAGTATCAAAGATTTTGTGGAGAAAAGGACATTTGACTGAGATATTTGATGGGTCAGAATTACATAGGTAAAGAGGGAAGGAAGAATGTTACAACATAGGAAACTATGAACAATGGCACTGAAGCTGAAAACTAAATGGCATATGGGGAGGGTGAAGGCAAGACAGAGAGAGCATAGAGAGCATGGAAGAGGGTAATGTAATTTAGGAAAGACAACACATTTAGGGAGTCACATAAGACAATTCATGGTTCTGTATTTGTGTCTCATCTGGAATATTTTTCCAGCACCAGAGTGGTCGATCTGGTAATATTTACGGGACTGCTTTCTCCACCATTTTGAGAACTGCTTTTCCTTGTTGAATTTTCTTCTCCAATACATTGTCTTCTACTTCTCCACTGAATCTTCTCTCCCACAGGGGAATAGTCAGCATTTTTGACTACTGCACAGCCTGAGGATTATTTTAGCTATTTTGTGAGTCAGACCTATTGCTGTTCCAAGCCTACCTATCGAGTCCTTCAGGTCAAGCCTGCCTTTTGAATTGTTTCTTTTTTTCTTCCAGCTCTAGTTCCCCCAGGTTTGCCTGCTATTTACGTTGGAGTGAAAAAATTCTTTTCAACTCTCAGTATGCCCCTGGCTGCTAGCACTAGGTCCATGCAAATCACCCTGGAGCTTTCCTTAGCAAGAGGAAAAGGGCAGAGGGGAACTACTGAGCTTTATCCTGGATTCATGCCAACAGTAAAAGCATTGCTCTCCCTGCACTGGCATGCAGAGAAAAGGGGAGGAAATGTTTTGAAAGAAGTACTTTTGACAAAGAAGCAAACTCAGTAACTAAAACAAAAATATGTTTGGGTGGTGTATGTATAGGGGGGTAGTTATATGTTCTTTTATTTATCTAAAGTTAAAAAAAAATCACACCAAAAAAAAAAGCCCATCAACACTATAGTTCAGCCAGCAGGATTTCTTTGCTTCATTGGTTTCCAAAGGATTCACTACTCTACTGCTGTTAAGATTATTTACAGGATACTGTCTCAGGTCAATAACTGTGACTTCTTTGTTCAATGCTCACCACACACACACATGCACAGGGATCTGTATTTATTGAATCTGTCTTAGAGGTAGAGACTCATCTCATTTCTTAGACTTGGTAAAGAGCTCCTTTAGAATCATTCCTTCAGGGAGCAAACTTTACTAGCTGGGCTCCAGGTAAACCAGCAGATGAGGATGCGACTGCTATTTGAAATTCCCCAGCCCAAGTTAGGTCACTAGATGGCCAATTGCTACTTTGGGAAAGCAATGGGGCAAAATGGTACCATAGACACACACTTAATGGCTAAGAGAGGTTGAATTATTTTCATCTTTTGTTAATCCCTCATAATTACTCTAAAGGGATTTGACTTCTTGCTTGGTTTGGGATACAAGCAGGATTACATAGGGATTTTGGTGAATACATGATTTAGAATTATTGCTTCTTAACAAAAGGAAAGGGTACGGCAGAGAAGTTATGCTTGTATTTGAAATCCTTGAGTCATGCTCCATTAGAGTAGGGTGTGACCTTGTAATCATCAGGTCCAAATTCTTCATTTTATAGAGAAGACCAAGACCCAGATAATCACTTAAAGTCAAACAGAAAGTCAATGGCAGAATTAAAAGTGGCAGAACTGGTAGACCTCATGTATCTTGACTCTCAGTCAATTGTCATTACTTTTTTTTTTAAACAAAATTGTTTTGAAATTTTTTATTAAAGTATTTTTATTTACAAAACATGCATAGGTAATTTTTCAACATTATCCCTTGTAAAATCTTGTGTTCTAAATTTTTCCTTCCTTGAGATGGAAGGTAATCCAATACATGTTAAATATGTTAAAATATATGTTAAATCTAATATATGTATATATATATATATATTTATACAATTATCTTGCTGCACAAGAAAAATCAGACAAAAAAGGAAAAAAAAACTGAGAAAGAAAAAAAAATACAAGCAAACAACAACAGAAAGAATGATAATGCTATGTTGTGGTCTACCCTCAGTTCCCATAGTTCTCTTTCTGGGTGTAGATGGCTCTCTTCATCACAAGATCAATACAAAACAAGGTCAATAATCTTCGAATCATTGGATAATCTTGTTGTTGCAGTGTACAATGATCTGGTTCTGCTCACTTAACTTAGCATCAATTTGTGTAAGTCTCTCCAGGCCTTTCTAAAATCATCCTCCTGATCGTATCTTATAGAACAATAATATTCCATAACATTCATATACCATAATTTATTCAGCCATTCTCCAATTGATGGGCATCCACTCAGTTTCCAGTTTCTAGCCACTACAAAAAGGGCTGCCACAAACATTTTTGCACATGTGTGTCCCTTTCCCTCTTTTATGATCTCTTTGGGATATAAGCCCAGTATTACTTTTTTTTTTTTTTTTTTTTTTTTGGCGAGGCAATTGGGGTTGTGACTTACCCAGAGTCATGCAGCTAATCAAGTCTGAGGTTGAATTTGAACTCAGGTACTCTTGACTTTAGGGCTAGTGCTTCAACCACTCTGCCACCTACCTGTCCCTCTAATGTCATTACTCTTACACTATACCTCTAGTTGTAGCCTTATGTTTAGCTGGGAACTCTGGAAGTCTTGAGTTCAAATCAGGTCTCAAATGCTTACTAGCTATTGTTCTGAGGTAAGCCACTAAAATTCTGTCTTCCTCATTTTCTTCATCTGTAAAATGGGTCTTCCCAGGACTATTATGGAGATGAAATGAGATAATATTTGTAAAGTGCCTTGCAAACCTTAAAGGACTATGTAAATGCTGACTGATAATAATAATAATAATAATAATGTTATTATTACAAGTACTATTATATGGAATGAAATAAATGGAAAAGGAGGACTATAGGACTTAGAGCTGTAAGGAAGAGCAAAGTCTAAGTCACATTGCTTTGCTAAGATCATCTGAAATGAAATGGAAGGCCTAGGAGTCAAAAGAAGGGCTTCTGAGTCCAAATTCTGTGATCTTTCCAACATGTTCGAGAGCCATTTTTCAGATGTGCAGCTGCTTGCCTTCCTCCTTGGTAGCGAGTTCCTTAGGGATCCAAGAAACCCTAGATTGAAATTGGGTGGAAATTGGGACTGTCACTTCAATGAGGTGTGAAAGCAAGTCATACTGTGCCTGGACCAGCACCTGCCAATGGTTCCCTTCTGGATCAAATCCGGGGTGTTTGTTTTTGCTTTATTTTTTACTTTACGATCCAAGGATGAAGACGTTTGATGCTGATCATCCATTCCTGTGCTACTCCCATACCTCCTGTTTTCAGTGTTCCCTCAGTGCAGTGATGCTGTGTCAAGATTGAGTCCTATTTCCAGACTTCATATTGCTATAGATGCCATCCTATACTGCTGTACATGGTGACTTCTTATCCTCCTTGTGACCATAGGAGAGTGGGAGAGTAATTGGCACCTCAGGTTTGGATTCTACTTTTTACTTGTGTAAAATACACAGGATTCTCTAAGGAGAATCAAGCAAGTTTGCTGTCAGCTTCTCAGCTTTATGTGGAACCCATGTCAGCAGTAACTCCTCCTTTGCCAACCTATGACCTTTTTAGAAGAACTTTCTGGAAAAATAAACTGGTCTTGAAGGATTATTCAATGATCACATTCTGACTGACCACTTGATTCATAGTAGTAGTACATTCCTAATCTGGGTCATGTTTCAGAATGCACTTTTCTTTTTCTCTTTTTAAAAATGTCCCTTTTTATATCCCATTCATTAAGAATATAATCTTCTTCTCTCTATAACCCAGCAAGTTACTATTTGTAACACAAAAGAAGAAAGAAAAAGAAAGTAGTATGGGAAAATTAATTAATGCATCAATTGAATTTGTCAATATATAATGTTCTGCACCCATGGGTCCCTATCTCTCTAGGAAAAGGATGAAAATACACAAAAGGAACATTTCTTAATACTACATTTATTAAGTCTCTGTTATTCATGGTTTCCAAACTAATAAATTATAATCATAGTGATAGTTTAAATTCTAGGTTGCTGAGTAATAATAATAATCATATTAGCTAGCATTTATATAGCACTTACTATATGCCAGGCACTGTGTGAAGTGCTCTATAATTATTATTTCATTTGGTCCACAACAAGTTTGAGAGGTAGGTGCTATTATTTTTACTCATTTTGCAGAGGACAAACAGAGGTTAAGTGACTTGCTCAGGGACACATAACTAGTGTCTGAAGCCAGAGCTAAACTCAGGTCTTTCTAACCTTAAGCCTGGAGCTAACAGTAGAAGGAAAAATGTCAGTGAGATTTCCCAGTCTTTTGTTTGTTATCAAGCCAACAACCTTCCTTTCCTGGATGCCAGTGGACAGTAATTCCATTCACATACCCAAATTAAGATCAAATGTATCTATACTCTATCTGCATACCTATCTATATAGCTTATCTGTCTGTCTGTTCATCCATCCACCTGTCCATCAGTCTGTCTGCCTGTCTGTCTATCCATCCATCCTGTCTCTATCTCTGTCTCTCTATCTATATCTCACTATCTCTGTCTGTCTGACTATCTCTGTCATGTCTCTACCAGGACAAGGAAAAATAAGAAAAAGCCTCTCTTGTAAATCAGCATAAAGCTGTTTCCCCCCTTTTTTCTCCCCCCACCATGTTCTCAACACGAAGACAGTGCTGGAACTCTGACACACTTTGGACATAAATAGAGTTAAGTGCAAAAAAAAAAAAAAAAGATAGCATATAACCTTGTCCTTGACAGAGTAGGCAAAAAGGCATGGGTGGGCCCACTTGTTTCTGAAAAATGTGTATTACTGGGTGTTGGCTTTCCAAGGGTAGATGAATGCTGTATTCTATAATTTCTGGGTGTTATAAAATGAATTTATATTAAATATCATTACTTCATGGAGGAGTAGGAATCTCTGACTTCATCTGATGTCTCTGTGGACCACCCTCCCCAAGAATAATTTTATCTTTATCATCATCATCATCATCACTTGCTATTCTAAACCGAATTTCCAGGATCTAAATATAGATTATTGTGTATAGGAGAAGTAGCTTTGATTATGTTTTAGTTGACATTTCTCTGAGTCTTTCTTCCACATTTGGTACCATTGACCACTCTCTCCTTGACATTCTCTCAGTCTGTGGCTTCCTATCCATGGAATTCTCCTATTCTCTCACTCTTTCTCTCTCTCTCTCTCTCTGAGTGTATCTCTCAAGTCATCTCACCTCCCTTACTCCACACTGCTCCTTCCTGCCGGCTCTGTATGAGAGTATTGCTCAAGGCTCAGCCCTGGATTTCCTACTCCTCTTTCTTTCCTTCTCAATCCCATGGAAAGGTCAGTCACTTTCCTGACTTCAGCTGTCTTGAACCAGCATCTGTAGACCTAGTCAGAGGTCCATCTTTTGTTAGATTTCCAGTTCCCTAAAGATTTCAGAGCCCAGGTCTGGAACTCATAGCTTAAAATATGAAAGGGGCTCTTGAAAACTAGTTGCTTCATTTTACAGTTGATGAAACCCAGGCCCGGAAAATCAAAGTACTTAATTAGTTAGGTGTGGAAGTGGATATAGGCTAGATGTGAAGGCAGGAATATTTGAGTTCAAATCCCACCTCACAGAAGTACTTACTGTATAAAATTGACAAAACATTTCACCTCTGTTTGCCTCAGTTTCCTTAACTGTAAAATGAGGATAATAAACAATAGCACCTACTGCCTAATAAATAATAGAACTTACTTCTTAGAGTTATTGAGAACTTCTGATAATATTTGTAAAATGCTTAGCATAGGGGCAGCTAGGTGGTGCAGTGGATAGAGCACCAGTCCTGAAGTCAGGAGGACCTGAGTTCAAATCTGGTCTCAGACACTTAACACTTCTTAGCTGTGTGACCCTGGGCAAGTCACTTAACCCCAACTGCCTCAGCCAAAAAAAATGCTTAGCATAGCATCTTGTATCTAGGAGGTGCTTAATAAATGCTTGTTTCCTTCCCTCCCTCCAGGATGATACAGATAGTAAGTGACACAGCCAGCTTGAATCCATATCCTCCAGTTCCAAAGCTAGTGTTCTTACCTCTGTACCAAACTGGAATCAAAGTCTAAAAACTAACTCACTGGATTTTCCAATAACTACTCTTTGTTTAAGATACAAATATATCCACAGCAGGGCTATAGTTTCCAAATGCTCATTACAATTATCATTTTTTTGATGTGTTCATTCTCTTATTGTTATTGTTTGTCTTTTGTTTTTGAAGGGGGTTATCACAAAAGGGAGGTGATATTATGACTTGCAAGTGAGTTGCATTGAAGTGAGGGAGGGCTGTGCAAAGTCACCTGCCTTACTTTTTCCTCTGCAGCCATCTGAGTCCAGTGGCAAGATATTGATCAGGATGATTGGAGATATGTCTGAGACATACACTATAATTCTCAGAAAAACTCCAATTATTCCCATGTTTTGTAGTGTTTTTAATAGAAATGAGGGGTTGTCTTGTCAAAAAAATTTACCTACCTTCAGGAGATGCTTTGTAGACTTCCAATAGTCCACAGGCATGAAGACATGACAGAGGCTTCAGAACAAGGTATTTTGAATGGTTTTAGACAATAGCCTTTGTCCAGCTCGAGCAGAAGGGCTGCCTGGGACTTCCTCAGTGACAGTTTCAATGGGGATACACGTCAAACTGTGAAACACAAGATTAACACATCAGGTTAATTTCATGCTCTACTTGTCTTGGGCTGATATTAATGAAAATTAAATTTTGTGCTAATCAGCCCTAGCATTCAGCATGCACGACATAAATCTGTGACTTCTGGAAAGGCTGGTTAAATCATATTTATGCTACATGTGTAGTGCCTGAACAACATGAAAATACTATTACCAACAATTAAACCCAAAGGGAGACAGATGTTTCCTTGAGCAGATGAAAAGCATTTCTGCAAACACACCTCAGTGTTGTGGAAATTGGACCATTCTCAGCAAGTTAAAAGTAGAAAGAAGGCAAACTGGGAATAATACACTAGTGAAAGAATATATCATGCCTTAAGGATTATAAAGCACTTTATGAACAGCTACCTTATAGGCTAAACAAGTAAAGTATTATTATTGCTGTTTTATAGATTAGGAGGAACCTGAGTGTCAAAAATGTCAAAAGTTTTGTCTCAGGTCACCTAGTACAACCAGGATTAAGTGACTCAGTGGATAGAACATTGTGTCTGAGATCAAGAAGACCCAAGTTCAAATCTAGCTGAGATACTTACTAGCTGTGTGATGTTATGCAAATGACTTCTTTTTGCTTCTTTTTCTTAACTATAAAATGAGAATAAAAATGTTATCTATATCCCAGGAATTGTGAGAATCAAATGAGATAATAATTGTAAAGCACTTAGCACAATGCCTAGCATACAATAGATACTTATTAAATGATTGTTGCTCTCCTTCTGGCTCCAAATCAAAGATGCTTGTATAACTTAGTTCATTGTCCATTTCTTTCTTTACTCAAAATGGATGTCTTTGAAGGTCTAATCAGTCTGAATGATTTCTCATGTCCTCAATTTAAAGATTATTTTTCTTTCCCATTATTAAGGACACTTCCATCAGAGCTGAACAGAAAATTTGATTTTCAAATACAGAATTCAAGAAGCACAAAAAAGTAAAAAAGGGAAGAAAAAACTATGTTTTTAAGGTTAAAAATTCCTATCCCTATATAGAAAGATGATGTGTTTAACTCTTGAGAATGTATCTTTGTTAAGGGTATTCTTAAAGGGTGTAGGTATAATTTGACTTTATTGCGATGATATAAAAAAGAAACTGGGG
>JAJPUD010000072.1:336398-377483 GCA_023553655.1 Myrmecobius fasciatus
TCATTGCATTTGATTTAGAGAGAGAATATCAGACACTTTTATTTATTTTGATAGAGAAACTTGTCTCACCCTATAGGGAAGTAGGAGGTGAGAGGGGAAAGGAAAGGGAGAGGCTATTTGAAGGAAAAACAGAAATAGAGGGGAAAGGGATAAGAAAGGGGAAGGGGCTGTAAAATGGAAAGTGGATTGAGGGAGGTGACAGAAGCAAAACACTGGGAAGGAGAGAAAGGGGGAAAGGAAAGAGAAAAGCATAATGGGAAAAATAAGATGGCAAAAAATACAGAATTAGCAATTTTAACTTTGAATGGGAATGGGATGAACTCTCCCATAAAATGGAATCAGATAGCAGACTGGATTAAAAGCTCAAATCCTACAATATGTTGTTTACAAGAAACAAATTTAAAGCAGAGTGATACATACAAGTAAAGGTAAAAAACTAAAGCAGAATCTATTATGTTTCAGCTGAAGTAAAAAGAAGTAGGGATAGTGATCTTGATCTCAGATCAAGCAAAAGCAAAAATAGATCTAATTAAAAGAAATAAGGAAGAAAACTACATTTTGCTAAAAGGTACCATAGAAATGAAATAATATCAATACTAAATATGTATGCAACAAGTGGTATAGTATCCAAATTCCTAGAGAAGTTAAGAACTGCAAGAAGAAATATGCAGCTATGCTATACTAGTGGGGAAATCTCAACCTTGCTCTCTCAGAACGAAATAAGTCAAACAACAAAACAAATAAGGAAGAAGTTAAAGAAGTAAATAGAATTTTAGAAAAATTAGATATGATAGACCTTCAGAGAAAATTAAATGGAGACAAAGAAATATTCTTTTTACTTGATGGTGCATGGAACTTAAACAAAAATTGACCATGTATTAGGGCACAAAACCTCAAAATCAAATGCAGAAATGCAGAAATAGTATATGTATCTATTTCAGATTGGGATGCAAAAAAAATTACATGTAATAAAGGGCCAGGGAAAAATAACCCAAAAATTAATTGGAAACTAAATAATCTAATCCTAAAGAATGAGTGAGTAAAACAACAAATAAAACACACTGTTGATAATTTCATACCTCTCTAAATGCTTACTTGCATAAAATTGAGAAAGAGAAAATCAATGAATTGGGCATGCAACTAAAAAAGCTAGAAAAAGAACAAATTAAAAACCTCCAATGAAATACCAAATTTGAAATTCTGAAAATAAAAGTAAATTAATAAAAGTGAAAGAAAACTATTGAACAAAAGCAAAATTAAGAGTTGGTTTTATGAAAAAAAAACCCAACAAAATAAATAACCTTTAGTTAATTTGATTAGAAAAGGAAGGAAGAAAATCAAATAGCTAGTATCAAAAATGAAAAAGGAGAATTTTCCACCAGTGAAGAGGAAATTAGAGCAATAATTAGGAGCTATTTTTCCCAAATGTATGCTAATAAATCCGATAATCTAAGTGAAATGGATGAATAGTTACAAAAATATAGATTGCCCAGATTAAAAGAGGAAGAAATAAATTACTTAAATAGTCCCATTTTTGTAAAAGAAATTGAGCAAGGTATTAATCAGCTCCCTAAGAAAAAAATCTGCAGGACCAGATGAATTTACAAGTGAATTCTACCAAACATTTAAAGAACAATTAATTTCAGTACTATGCAAACTATTTAGAGAAACGGAAAAAATGAGTCCTACCAAATTCCTTTTATGAAACAGATATGTGCTGATACCTAAACCAGGTAGAATGAAAATAGAGAAAGAAAATTATAGACCAAATTCCTTAATGGATATTGATGGAAAAATCCTAAATAAAACATTAGCAAAGAAATTACAGCAAGTTATTACCATGATAATATACCACAATCAAGTAGAATTATATCAGGAATGTAGAACTGGTTTAATATAGGAAAATTATTAGCATAATTGATTATAGCAATAATCAAACTAACAGAAATCATAGGATTATTTCAATAGATGCAGAAAAAGCATTTGACAAAATTCAACACTCATTCCTATTAAAAACACTAAGAGCATAGGAATAAATGCAGTTTTCCTTAAGATGATCAGTAGTAGCTATTTAAAATCATCAGTAAACATCATATGAAATGGGGACAAACTAGAAGCATTCGTAATAATATCAGAGGTGAAACAATGTTGTCCACTCTCACCATTACTTTCAATATTGTATTAGAAAAGTTAGTTTTAGCTATAGGAGATGAAAAAGAAATTAAAGGAATTAGAATAGATAATGTGGAAATTAAATATCACTCTTTGCAGATAATATGATAGTATACTTAGAGAATCCTAGAGAATCACATAAAAAACTACTAGAAACAATTCATAACTTTGCTAAAGTTATTCAGATTTAAGCCAGTGGAAGAATATCAAGGGCTTATGGTTAGGCCAAGGTACATAATATACTAATATAATATAATATAATATAATATAATATAATATAATAACATAATATATATGTAATAAAAATGACAATTCTACCTAAATTAATCTACTTATTCATTACCATGCCAATTAAAATGCCAAGAAGCTACCTTACAGAGCTAGAAAAAAAAATAACAAAGTTCATCTGGAAGAATAAAAGGTCAAGAATTTCAATGGAATTAATGAAAAAATAAACAAAGGATGGTGGTCTATCTATCTATCTAAAACTGTTATTATAAAGCAGCAGTCATCAAAACCATTTGGTACTGACTAAGAAATAGGGTAGTCAATCAGTGGAATAGCTTAGATTCACGAGACACAATAGTTAGTGACTATAGTAATCTAGTGTTTGATAAATCCAAAGACCCCAGCATCTGGGTTAAGAACTCACTATTTGACAAAAACTGATGGGAAAACTGAAAAATAGTATGGCAAAAAATAGGCATTGACCAACATCTAAAATCCTAAACCAAGATAAGGTCAAAACAGGTTCATGATTTAGACATAAAGAGTGATATTATAAGTAAATTAGAAGAACAAAAGATAGTCTACTTCTCAAATCTGTGGAGAAGGAAGGAATTTGTGGCCAAAGAAGAACTAAAGTATATTATTAAATGCAAAATGGATAATTTTGATTATATTAAGTTAAAAAGGTTTTGTACAAACAAAACCAATGCAGACAAGATTAGAAGGGAAGTGGGGGGCGGAGCCAAGATGGCAGAGTGAAAATGTGACTCTCTGCATCCTCCTCTGATCTTCTCTCAAATCAACAATAAAATAAGCCTCTAAACTGATCTTTAAGTCAATGAATCCAGAAATATTTGGACACTGCTTTTGCATATCTCTGAAGAACTTCATATCAGGTTTGTTTAACTTGGACAGAGGAATAAACAGTCCAAGGTGCAGCCCAGAAGTGAGGGTGGGACTCAGCTCAGCGTGGCAGAAACTCCAAACTCCAAACTCCAAACACCTGGAGTTTATCTGAGGCACTCAGGACACTCTGCCTTGACTGGGGACAGGTTTTCTGGCAGATTTGCCTTTTTTTAAGGAGTAATTTGGACTTAGTCCTAGACCTCACTGGCTCAGCACCTTAAATTAATTCGCCAAATTGCCCCAGGGCAAAGTACTTCAGCCTCCATTTTTCAAGCCTTAAAGAGATATCCACGCTGTCTAAAAAAAATGAAGAAGCAAAAGAGAGCTCTCACCATAGACAGCTTCTATAGAGAGAAAGAAGGGTTGTCCCCAGACCCTGAGGTTCCTTTAGACAAAACTCAAGAGGAAGTTATTAAGGACCATCACTGGTCCCCTTTTCAAAAGGCCTTTCTGGAAGATTGCATAAAGAACCTCAAAAGAGAGCTGGAGGATAAATGGGAAAATAAATTGAAATCAGTGCAAGAAGGATACAATATCTTGCAAGAAGGATATAATGCCCTGCAAAAGAGTTATGAAAAAGACATCAATTTATTGAAAAATAAAATTAGTGAAGTGGAAAAAGAGTGCAATGAACAAAAAAATTCAATTGGCTAGTTACAAAAGGAGCTTAAAAAGGTAACTGAAGAAAACAACACTTTAAAAATAAGAATTGAACAAATGCAAGTGAATGACTCAATAAGATTTCAAGAATCAGTCAAACAAAAACAAAAAAATGAAAAATTAGAAGAAAATATGAAATATCTCCTAGGAAAAACAACTGACTTGGAAAATAGATCTAGGAGAGACAATCTAAGGATTATTGGACTTCCTGAAAGCCATGATGAAAAAAAGAATCTAAACACTATCTTCCAGGAAATCCTGAAAGAAAACTGCCTTGAGATTGTAGAATCAGAAGGCAAAATCACCATTGAAAGAATTCACCGATCACCTCCTGAAAGAGACCCCAAAATTAAAACCCCAAGGAATATCGTGGCTAAATTTCAGGACTATTGCACCAAGGAAAAGATTCTGCTAGCAGCTAGAAAGATTAGAAGGGAAGTAATGAATTGGGGGGAAATTTTACATTCAAGGTTTCTGATAAAGGCCTCATTTCTAAAATATATAGAGAACTGAATCAAATTTATAAGAATCCCCCAAACATTTTTCAATTGATAAATGCTCAAAGGATATGAACAGATAATTTTCATATGAAGAAATTAAAACCATTTCTAATCATATGAAAAGGTGTTCTTAAATCATTATTGTTCAAAGAAATGCAAATTAAGACAACTCTGTGGTACCAACACACACCTCTCAGATTGGTTAAGATGACAGGAAAAGATAATGATAAACGTTGGAGGGAATGTGGGAAAACTGGGACACTAATACGCTGTTGGTAGAGTTGTGAGTGATCCAACCACTCTGGAAAGCAATATGGAACTATGCGCAAAGGGCTATCAAACTGTGTGGACCATTTGATCCAACATTGTCTCTACTGGGCCTCTATACCAAAGAGATCATAAAAAAGGGAAAAGAACCCCCGTATGCAGAATGTTTGTAGAAGCCCGTTTTGTAATGGCAAGGAACTGGAAACTAAGAAGCTGCCCATCAGTTGGAGAATGGCTGAATAAGTTATGATATATGAATGTTATAGAATATTACTGTTCTATAAGAAATGATCAACAGGATGATTTCAGAAAGGCCTGGAGAGAATTATATGAACAGATGCTAAGTGAAATGAGTAGAACCAAGAGAATATTGTACACAGCAATAACAAGGTTACACAATGACCAATTCTGATGAGCGTGGCTCTTTTCAACAAGAGGTGATTCAGGTTAATTCCAATAGATTTGTGATGGAGAGAGCCATCTGCATCCAGAAAGTTTTGTGGAGACTGAATGTGGATCACAATATAGTATTTTCATTCTTTTTATTGTTGTTTACTTGTTTTTTGGTTTTTTCCCTTTTGATCTTATTTTTCTTATACAGCATGATTATTGTGGAAATATATATATATATATATATATATATATAAGAATTGAACCCATTTAGCATGTATTGGATTCCTTGCTGTCTAAGGGAAGGGGTGAGGGGAAGGGAGGGAGAAAAAATTGGAACACGAGGTTTTACAAGGGCGAATGATGAAAACTATCTATGCATATATATATTTTTTAAAAAGGACACTTTCATAAGCTATCCAAAGAGATAGTCTTGCATTCTTTCCTAAACCCTAGAGAGTCTGATCCCACAGTCATCTAAAAAAATTCTCTTTAGCAATAGGAATGCATACTTAGAAACATGCATGAAAAATTTTGAAAAGGGTCTAAGATTATGTCACTGTCCCCAGAACAGAGGCACTGTGAAAAGTTGAGTCAAATCGGTCCAAATCCATGTCTGTCTTTCCTTCTTTTCAGCCAATTACTGCATATTAGACTAGTGACCAGGCAATTACACCCCTCCTGTTAGCCAGTGCATCCTTTATATTTCTCCCATGGTTACTGCTCAGTCATACATTTAAGAAGTATGACCATCCTCCTAGAGATGATTTCCTGCAGAAGGCAAAAACTCCTATATATATATATTGTTCCAAATGTATATCTCACTGAAGTCCCAACACAATTTGTCTTCATGCCTAGTAAAGCAGCTGAGGAAATAGATGCTGGATTTTGAATATGACACAAATATCCCATGCAAGGATTTGAATAGTGATAGATTCTTATATTTCTGGAGCAGAGTTTTGCTTTTTGTTTTTTATATCTTTATATATATATACATATATATATGTAATATATACATATGTATTTTATAGTTCATGTTTATATCAAGATTTCTTATGTAACCTGCTGAAATCTATACTGAGAAGGATCATGTTTTTAAATAAATAAAATAAAATGCATACTATTGCAAAGGAAACCAATTATATAAAATTATTGAAATATTTTTTAAAAATTGATCAACCATAATTTTAAAATGCCTACTTTGGAATTTCTTTGTTTTGACATGAATGAGGGAAAAAGGCATTTATTAAGCACTTAGTATTGGCTAAACACTATTAAGTGCTTTATATACAAATAGAAAAATCAATTTTTAAGGAGTTCGCACTCTAAAGGGGGAAGACAACACACATAGGTGATTTCAGCTGCAAGTCAGTTTTATTTTTGGATGGATTATTTTTTTGTGGTGCAATTGGGGTTAAATGAGTTGCCCAAGACCCACAGCTAGTAAGTATCCGAAGCCAATTTAGATCCAGGTCCTCTGACTCCGGCAAGTGCTCTTATTAAGTGGCTGCCTGCAAGTCAGTTTAAAAGAGAGGAAATATGGGAGTGACTTAGACCCAAGATAAGCCATAATATGGACATTTGTAAGCATTGACTTATAATGATTCTGAATCCTACTTTGATGCTAAGTATGATCTCTATTAGTTTGCCAGAGGGCCTAAAGTTTCCATCATTAATATCATTCCCTTGTGATTAAGGCATTGTCTCTAAAAAGTCACTGTTAAAATACATATGTAATGTCAAAAATTAACATATATTTATTTAATTTTTTGTGCTGTTGTTGTTCAGTCATTTTTTAGTCATATTAGATTCTATGACCCCATCTAAGGTTTTCTTGGCAGAGGTACTGGAGTGTCTTGCTACTTCCTTTTCCAGATCATTTTTTAGATGAGGAAACTGAGGCAAACAAGGTTAAGTGACTTGCTATGTGTTATACCACTAAAAGTATCTGAGAACAGATTTGAAATCAGGAAGATGAATCTTCCTGATTCCAGACTTGGCACTCTAATCCACCATGGCACCCCCTAGCAGTCCATATATGTATGTAGGCACATATGAATATGTGTGTATGTATATATATATATATATATATATATGTATAAACACATATATGTGTGTGCATGTATGCATGAAACATATGTGTATACATTCCTTTGCACATAAAAATATGTGTGCATGTATATCTATTGAACACATATATTATACATGTAAATGTGTATGCATGTATGTATAAAATATGTGTGTATGTATATGGCTATATATACACATATTCATTTGCACATATAAATATGTGTATGTTTATGTGTGTGCACATTGTGTATGTGTACACACATACATATTTAAATATGTACCAGTTATGTACCAGTTCATCTTAGTAGTATGTAAATTCCTTGAAGGCAGAACCTTATTTCATTTTTCTCTTTGTAGATGTAATACCTAATGAGGTATCTGGCACATAATAAGCACTTAATAAATGCTTGTTGAAAGTAGCTAAGGAGTTCAATAGATAGAAAGCTAGCTTTGAAATTGGGAAGACCTGATTTCAAATCTAGCCCCAGACTCTACTTAACCATGGCTAAATCATTTAACCTGTTACCTTCAGTTTCTTTATCTATAAAATGGGGACAATAAAAATACCTATCTCTTAGAATTGTTTGTGAAAATAAAATGAGATAATATTTGTAAAGTACTTTGTAAACACTCAAACATTCTATAATTGCAAGTTATTATCATTACTAATAACTGATTGATAGAATCAGAATTTTATTAACTCAGAGATCATCTTGTTTAACACTGTAAG
This sequence comes from Myrmecobius fasciatus, assembly GCA_023553655.1. Taxonomy (NCBI): domain Eukaryota; kingdom Metazoa; phylum Chordata; class Mammalia; order Dasyuromorphia; family Myrmecobiidae; genus Myrmecobius; species Myrmecobius fasciatus. Next base: position 344,322 of record JAJPUD010000072.1, read on the forward strand.
AATCTCTCCCACAATATTCCTGTCATTTCTCCTTAAACACCTACACTGATGAGAAGCTCACCCCCTGGGGAGTCAGCCCATTCTATCACAAGAAAGTTGTAATTATTCAAACCTTCTTTATGTTGGGGTGAAATCTACTGCCTGTAATTCCCACTGATTAGTACAAACTCTGCCTTCCCTACCTACACAGAATAGGTCTGCTTATTAGAATGCTGAGATAGTCAAGAGAGGGTGTTGAAAGTGTGATCAGCAGTGAGAAAAGAGAAAAGAAAGGAAGAGGCAAGAATATTAATAGCTAGCATTTATCACTTTAAGGTTCAAGAAACACTCTATATATTATCCTCATTTGATCCTTAAAAATGACCCTGTGATGCAAGCATTATTTTTCTGATCTTTTTACAATTAAGGAAATTGAGGTAGAGATAGATTAGATGATTTGTCTTGGTCATATAGATAAAAAATGTCCAAGATAGAATTTGGACTCCTTTCTAGTCTTGCACACTGGTCTCTACACTACTTAGTTGTTAAGACTCTAGAATCTGAGTTTTTACATAAGATTTTATAGACAATAGATAAGGAAAGTTTGTATCAGGATTTTGCCAAGAATTGGGATAAAGCAGTGTTCTAAAAACCTATAGAAGAGAAAGTATCCAGGAAAAGGTAATGGACAATATCAAAATGATAAAGAGCTCAAAAAGGTTGAGAATTAGAAAAAAAGATTATTAGATTTCACAGTTAAGAGATCAGTAATAACTTTGGATAGGTCTATTTCAAATAAATTAGGGAAAATAGAATAAAGACTAAAAAACTTTTTTTAATTGTTAGGGGAAGGGAGAAAGTCATAGATGGATTGAGGAGGAATGAAAAGGTTTGGAAAAGCTACTGAGGTAAATGGGGAGCAAATCAATTAAGATTGTGAAAAAGAGAATTGTCCACTATAATGAGGATCCATATGAAATTATGTGACATAAATTTGTAGTGGATTCAGTCAGCATATTTTCATGACTTTCCCCAGCTCTATTCAGTGGCACATGAATAGAAGTGAAGGCAGCAGATGGTAAGAGTAATCCAAGAGAATTTATAAGACACATAATTAGTGTTAGGAGGAAGGGTCCAGGGACTTGAGATTAGAAGAAAAGAGATTTGAATGTATTCCCTAATGGTCAATATAGAGAATCAAGGTGAATATCGTCAGTTCAGGGATGATGATATGGGAAAGAACTGAGGGGAAAATGGATTGGATGTCATGGTTTTGAAAAATAGGGTGAGAGGTCATAAAGCAGAAGGAAAGTTGGAATAATAAAATATTACAATCGGATAAAAGAATTTTGGAATTCATGAACATAAAAGGATAAATTATATGAGTGTGGAAAATGTCAAAAGTATCACCTGCATATGTAGCAAAGGTTGAATAGATGAGTAGGCCATTGGAAATTGAATAGATTGAAGAACTGGGAAGTTAGTCTATTTGAAGAAATATCAATGGATTAGTCAAATTACCCCAGAATGAGGACCTGAAGTGAGTGGATAGAAACACTGAATCAGGAATTGAATTCACTGAGGAAAGAAAGGAAATGTCTTAGGAAATAGTTACTAGTATCTGCAATGGGAGAGAAATTTGAACCTCAAAGGGGAATTATTGAATGGTGGTCATAGTGGTAGAGTTTTCAAGATAAAAAGCTATATTCAGAAATCCCTCAAATAGAATATTCCCACTGAATAATAAACAAGGAGTTTGCAAGGACAGTTAGTTAATCATGAAACAGTCATAAGAGCAAACAGCTATATGGACCTAAATCCCTGCAATCATGGGGGAACAAAAAATTTGCCAGAGATTCTATTGAGGAAGAAGAATATGGCTTGAATAACTCATCAAAGAGCTACATATATCAGCAGCTCAGAATTTCTCCACTAGTTTTAATTGTTCCCCCCAAAAATGTGTAGGAGATGGAAAAAAAGCAGGTAACTGAATGTGAATACAAAATGATAGAATACTAGTATAAGGATAGAGTCAGGAATGATAAAGTTTAGAATAGGCTAAGACTGGTGGTGATGACAAAAAAAATGGAATTTTTCAGTTCTATTGGGGGCAAGAAGAAAATCAAAGAAAGCATAAAATGGAATGATGATAATGGACCTAACATTAGAGAAGCTAAACTACTCAGTTCTTCATTTGATTTTATTATCTCTATCAAGGATAATTATTTTCAATTAATGGAAAGTACAGAACAAAAATGATCAACAGGGATTTAAAATAGAAAAGTGAGGAGATACTAACACAGAACCTACCTGCTCAAATCATGAACTCCATAAATGATATATTTCTAAAATAGAATGAACTCTGTGATTTTACAAATGAAAAAACTGAGGTTTAGATAAATGATTTGCTCATAGTCAAAGCCTAGTGAGTGTCTGATATGGAATTCTAACCTCTTGACTCCAAGTGTGGCACTCTGTAAAAGCCCAACCTCTGAAAATTATGTCAAACAATCACAGAGAATGTGAGGTTCTAGCAATGGAGACTGATACATTTTTGCCCTAGCTTTTAAAAAAAAGGAAGAAAGGAAGGAAAGTAGGAAGGAAGGAAAGAAGGAAGGAAGGAAGAAAGGAAGGAAGGAGGGAAGGAAGGAAAGAAGGAGGGAGGGAAGGAAAGAAAGAAAAAAAGATCTACAGGCTATTTGGTAAACTTGAATTAAATATTTGTAAATAAATTCTAGTATGTGTTATTAAAGATCTGGTTTATGAGACTTAAATGAAAGCGCTAATGACTAGGAATAGCAAGTTTTTTTTTTTTTTTTTATGGAGTCTTTTAGTTGGGACCTGTGATTTCATTGACATAGGGAACTCCTACCATTGATACAGATTGACAATTGCTCTGAAATTTTGACTTACTTTCCTACAATAGCGAGCACTTAAGTGATTTGTATAGCATAGCACTGCTAGTATGTTGTAAGTGGGAACCCAGATCTTCATGACTTCAAGGCTGGACTCTCTATCTATTATGCCATGTTACCTCAGAAGTTCATTAATAACAGATTAATGGTCCTCCACCCAAATCTGGCCATCTGGCTGACAATGCTAGAAGATATACCTTGAGCCCAATGAAAATAGCTGTACTTTTCTAGGCCAAGTTTATAGTGCCATTCATTTACCTAGTTTATCTTGAGAAGTTATCAATCAACCATTATCTAGGAAGAGATCTCTCAAAGTTCCACTTTCTAGATTTATAGCCTCATAGACATTTTTAGATCTATAATAAACAGGAGAGACTATACTCACCATCTATAAATGAATGGCTGTCTTTCCCCAGTTGGTTGGGAATGAGAATCAATGATAATATGCAGCCTCAAGCAAGCCCAATAAAATAGCTTCAAATTCACTGATGCAATTATTGCCTTGGTATGATAATTGCTAAAAAATATTTACACTGTTACTTCTTGAATCCATTTTCCTAGACTTAGATTCCTTGTGACACTCATGCCATTCCAGTGATATGAACTTACTTAGATTTAATTTCCCCCTTAGTCATAATAGTTCATGAAATAAATGTATTATGACCTTCTCTTACCTTTCCTTTTTTCTTTGCCCTGCTGTCAATATTTGTTTTCTGTAGCTCAGTTTTTAAACACATCTGGTTAGATTGATACAATTCTTTCTAGAAACAATCTCTGCCATAGAGGAGTCTCCTTAGAAAAGATGGCAGATAAGAATCCTTCCTTGCCCCCCACCCTTATTATAGTAGGGCCTGGCAAGATGCCCTCAGAAAGTGGTGATGCCCTAAGTTCATACCTGTATTCTTCCTGCCCTTCAGAATCATGATAATTTCTTCCTTTCCTACAAGCATTAAGTATTTCTTCATCACCAAGTTCCTTCTGATTACTTAAATATATTTATATTTCTAAATTTCTTTACTCCTATATTTGCATTTCAACATTTTTAGCCAGATCTGGTCTTTTCCACAAGAATGATTAAAAAATTTATATTCTATTCAATATCTCCTTTTTTTGTTTAGAAATTATTGTGTAAATTATTCTTGGTTATAAACCTTTTGTAATATCCTAGTCCAATATTTTCTTCCCTACTGTGATACTTACTACTACAATAGTAGTATAATATATACTATCCTAGTACTATTCTATTATAAATAGTTTCTGAAAAATTTTCAGAGCTCTTTGCTGTGCTTCCTCAGCAACTGAACTCTCTCTTTCTGATTGCTTGTAATATTTTTTCCTTTACATGGAATCTCTAGATTTTGGCTGTGGTGTTCCTGAGGATTTTCATTTTGAAGTTTCTTGTGGGAGATGAGCAATATATTTTTTCTTATATTTTCTATATTTACTTTGCCCTCTGGTTCTAGTAAATCTGTGTGGTTTTCTCACATGATTTTCTTTAAATCTTTTATCAGGCTTTTTTGTTTGCTCACAGTTTTCAGGAAATATGATGATAGACTATTTGCCTACTTATTTTCCAGGACAATTGATTTTGACAGTAAATGCAACTACTTTTATTCTATTTTTCAATCATTTTAATATATTTCCTTGTATTTCCTATAGTCACTGAACTTATTTGCTCAGTTCTAATTATTAAAGAATCTGCTACTTGGATAACTAGGTAGCACAACTGATAGAGTTTCAGGCCTGGAGTGAGGAAGATCTGAGTTCAAACCTAGTTTCAGGCATTTACTAGCTGTGTGACTCTAAGAAAGTCACAACCTCATTGGTCTGAAGTCAGGAAGACTCGCCCTCTTTTGTTCAAATCTGGATTTAGATAACTTACTAGTTGTGTGACCCTAGGTATATCACCTAACTCCATTTGCCTCAGTTTCCTAAGTTTGATATGCTATCAAATTCTTTTGTGGTATGGTAATCTGAGAGTTGGACACAAATGAAAAACAAAGGTAGATGAAGGTGTTTTCTATTTTTACCTTTTTTTCTTGATCAGATGCCTTTTTAGATCTTTGCTGGTGTGTGTGTGTGAGAGAGAACTGGAATCCTCTATGACCTTTTCAATTAATTTCTTAATCGGAAATGGCCAGTTCAGATACCTTAGATGATTTTGAGGAGTCTTCATAAAGAAGGTGGCAATTGGGTTAGGCTTTAAAGATAGACTCTTAAAAGGAACTCTAGGTAGAGTATTAAGAATAAAGGCAAAAACCCATTTTGTAATGGCAAGAAACTGGAAACTGAGTGGATGTCCATCAGATGGAAAATGGCTGAATAAGTTATGGTATATGAATATTATGGAATATTATTGCTTTATAAGAAATGATCAGCAGGATAATTTCAGAGAGGTCTGGAGAAAGTTACATGAATTGATATTAAGTGAAATGAGCAGAACTAGGAGATCACTGTACATGCAAACAAGATTATAAGAAGATCAATTCTGATAGACATGGCTCTTTTCAAAAATGAGGTGATTCAGGACAATTCCAATGATCTTGTGATGAAGAGAGTCATCTGTACCCAGAGAGAGGATTGTAGAAACTGAGTGTGAATCACAAAATAGTATTTTCATTTTTTTGTTTGCTTGCATTTTGTTTTGTTTCTTTTTTCCATTTGATCTAATATTTCTTGTGCAGCATGATAATTATGGAAATATGTATAGAAGAATTACACATTTAACATATATTGAATTGTGTCTAGGGGAAAGAGGGAAGGAAGGGAGGGGAAAATTTTGGAACACAAGGTTTTGCAAGGGTGAATGTTGATAATTATCTATGCATATGTTTTGAAAATATAAAGCTTAAAATTTAAAAAAAAAGAAGAAAGGCACAAGCATCAGGAGACCATAGTGCCAATCTGGCTCTGCCACTAACTAGTTGAATGATATTGGAAGAGTGCTTTCATCACTCTGTCTCACTCAGCTTCTTCATGTAAAAAAGTGAGAAGTTTGTGCTCATTGCTCTCAAAAGTCTTTTCCATTTGTCACAATCCATGATTCTAAATTAAATAAGTAGGGGGAGAGGGGATGAGTAGGGAAATTCAGTATATTGACACAGTGGAAAGAATATTGGATTTAGTGTCAGAGGACCCTAGTTTGAATTTTGATTATGTTACTGTATGATCTTGAATAATTCACTAAATTTATGTGAATTTTGTTTCCTCATCTGTAAAATCAAGAATAGGATTAGATGAGCTTTCATATTCCTTTCATTCTATGATCCTGAGTGACTTTGAGACTGGGTCTCCCCATTTTGCCCGGGTTGGAAGTACAGCAGCCTGTGTAGTCCTAATCTGACAGGGCATGGAGCATGAATACTTTGACCTGTTCTGTTTCTGACACTGGCCTGGTTCACCCTTCTTTTGGAAGCCTAGTGGTCTCTGCTTTCACAATATCTGTGCCTGACAGACTGAACAATTGATCAGCTTCCATCTTACAGCAACTGAGAACTCCAGAGAACAAGTGATCCACGCCTCAGCCCCTGCACTAGCACAGATTATAGATACACACTACTCTTCTCCTTGTCTTAAATTTAAAAAGGTTCTGCTGGTTCCCAAAGTCTTAGACAACTGGTATCAGTTCTTCTACCAATTAGCTATATCCTGGCAAATAATTTTAATATCTTAGATTCACCATTTATAAAATGGGTATAATATGATTCATCCTCTTCAGCCTCACAGGGTTGTAAGAATACATTGAGCTGATGAATATGAAATGTCTATGAAAAAGGTATAAAGTGCTAACAAAGAACATAACTGAATATTATCATCTTTGTTCTTCAACAGTTAAAAGAACCTCCTTTCTAGGGGAAAGAATTCAAACCTTCAGATCTAAAAAGTTCTAAAAAGAAGCACAGGAAATTAATTTCTTCTGTCTATAGCATCTCTAGAGCCTTTAATGTTGTTGTAAGTTTCTTAGATGGCTATCCCCATTCCCCCAAAATAGCTTTATGTTCATGAAGACAACTATGATTTGAATGTTTCAGGCAAGAGAGTCTAATAACTTAATCCAAAGTGTCAGAAGGTTTCTGGAATATAGAGAAATGTACAGCCAAAATCCTTGCAGCCATAGCTGGCCTCAAATGAAGTAGGTGACAACAATTTCCCGGAGCAGAATGAGACATGTGACAATCAATAGATTGGGAAGATGAAAGGCCAGGAATGACCTTGAATCTAATCAGGATGGGGACTTTCTGATTAGGATAATTTCAAAGAGGTGTCGGGCAAGTCCCCACAAGCCAAATTTCTCTAGCCACCCACCTCTAAATAATTATGCATGATACTGAAGGTCAGCTGGGCTTAATTTTTAGAAGAGGTAATTTGGGGACACTTATTCACTTTCAAATACAGTTTCTCTGTTGACTTCACAGCAGAGAAGTCTTTCCTCCACTGCCCTAATAGGTTTTTACAAAATTGATGCTGATTAAAGAACTGAATTCTTTAGTTTCTAAGGGACAGGTTTGAATAAAGCTCAGAATCTTTAATAATAATAATAATAACTTTTTTGGATTTTTTTTAAATTTTAGAGTCAGAGCGAGCTTCTTCACTACACTCTCAAACATGCAACTAGCTAACTGATTCTGAAGCCAGTTCTTATCATCAACTGTCACCCATTGTAATTTGACTAGCTCTGGCTGTTCCATGACTCATTTCTGCCACTTATAAAGGAACAGCCTAGCAAGGTATCTCCTCCCAATGCTTCCAAGTTACTGCTATATTTCCCCATTCTGGGATCCTGAGGCTTAACTCAATTTCTGTTTATTACCCAAAGCTTTTGTTGATCATTTAGCATTGAGACTTCAGGGAATGGAGCCAAGATAGCAGACTAAAGGCAGGAAGCTGCTCAAGCTCTCCCAGTTTCCCCTGAAAACCACATGAAATCCAACCTTTGAACAGAGTCTGACAGAATGAAATTATTCTCCAGCTTAAGACAGACTGGAAAAATTTCAAGAAAGGTCAGTCTCACTGGGGTGAAAAGGGTGTTCAGCCCAGTTCAGACTCTGGGAAAACTGGTGAGAAGGTCTTTGTCACAGCAAATCAGGAACTAAAGCCCTCAGTCCTGGCTCAGTAGAGGAGCAGATTAGGGGGGCAGTCTCCAGTCCCAGCTCAGAAGGCAAACTCTGGAATACTGGACTGTTTTCTAAAAAGAGCAGGCAAGGCTACTCCCTGCAAATACAAGAGGCAAATACAAGACTCAGAGTTGCACAGGAAGCTTGGGACAGTGCTCCCTTTGCCCCAGGAGCAGAGCTCAATGATAAAAGTAAAAAAAAAAAGATGAAATGCCAAAAGAAGAGGAAAGAAAATGATCAAGAAACAGAAAAGAACCTTGACCATAGAAAGCTACCATGGTGACAGGGAAGATCAAAACCCCAACTCAGATGAGGACAGAATGTCCACAGAAGAAATCTCAAAGAATGACATGAATTGGTGTCAAGCCCAAAGAGGCTTCTTGGAAATGCTCATAAAGGACTTTAAAGGACAAATAAGAGAGATAGAAGGAAAAAATGAAAAAAAGAAATGAGAAGTATGCAAGAGAGAGTCAATAGCTTGGAAAAGGAAGGAAAAAATTGGCTGAAGAAAACAACTTCTTTTTTTTTTATTTTATTTTATTTGCATAACATATGTGTGGGTAATTCTTCAACAATAACCCTTACATAGCTTTCCGTTACAAATTTTTCCCCCCAACTCCCCACCCCTCCTCTAGATGGCAGGATATCCACTACATGTTAATTATGTTAAAATATTGGCAAATCGAATATATGTATACATATTTCCAAACTTATCATTGTTGTGCAAGAAAAATCTTATCTACACAAATGATATATCAGATAAAGAAAGCACAATGTAAGCAAACATCAATCAAGTAGTATGAGAATGTTATGTTGTGGTCCACAATTCACATCCCTCTCTCTGGGTGTATATGGCTTTCTTCAGTGAACAATTGGAAGTGGTTTGAAACATGTCATTGTTGAAGAGAGCCATGTCCATCAGAATTGATCATCATATAGTCTTGTTGTTGCCGTGTATAATGATCTCCTGGTTCTGCTCATTTCACTCAGCATCAGTTCATGTAAGTCTCTCCAGGCCTCTCTGAAATCGTCCTCCTGGTCGTTTCTTACAGAACAATAATATTCCATAATATTCATATACCATAATTTATTCAGCCATTCTCCAATTGATGGGCATCTATTCAATTTCCAGTTTCTAGCCACTACAAAAAGGGCTGCCACAAACATTCTTGCACATGTGGGGCCTCTTCCTTCCTTTATGATTTCTTTGGGATATAAGCCCAATAGAAATGCTGCTGGGTCAAAGGGTATGCACAGTTTGATAACTTTTTGAGCATAGCTCCAAATTGAAGAAAACAACTTCTTAAAAAATTCAGTTAGCCAAATGCAAAAAAAAAATCTACTGACCATTTAGCATTAATGCAATCTCCTTTTCCAAATCATTTTGTATTGGTTTATCTTTTGAAGTGTCATATCACCCCCAATAGAATGTAAATTCCTCAAAGGAGGGACTGTTTTTCATAACTACCCATGAATCCTTAAGCACCTAGCATGTGACTTTCATTCTTTGTACTTTACCTAACTGTAGAAGGAGCTTAAATTGAATTGATGATTTATATCCTTTTAACACTGAAGACATTTGGTACAGCCCAAGATCATCTAAGCTTTGGGGGCCATTGAATGGTTAACCCAGTGCCTGGCTCACAATAAATGTTTGTTAGCTTGATTCATTCTGTCAGCTATTAAACTTACAATCCACTAAAAACTCAAAGCATTTAAATCAATGGTATCAAACTCAAATAAAAATTAGGCCCCTAAATTATTCATAAAGATCCCTGGGAGCCACATAATGACTTAGAAAACCACATATTAACATTATATTCAATTGTATTTTTATTTATTTTGTTAAATGTTCCTCAAATATATTTTAATTTGGTTTGGGATGCACTTGAAAGTGTTGCAAGTCCCATGCAGCCATCCAGCTGTGTGTTTGACACCTTTGATTTAAGTTACTTGCCCAAGGTCATAAAGCAAGTTCATGGCTAAGAGTTTTAAGTCTAGAATAATAAGAGACATTGATATAGCACTTTAAAGTCTAGAAAACTTTTTTTATACATGATATAATTTTAGTCATTCAAAAACTCTGTGTTGCTAAATACTATTACCATTTTGCAGATGAGTAAACTTAGGCTCAGGGAGATAACTGATCGATGGTCACATAATGTCAAAGGTAGGATTCGGATCCATTTCCTGATGCCAAGTCCATCTCTGTAACTACTGCATCAAACTGTTTCTATGATAGGGGCATAGATGTCAATGGAGATCTCAATGTAATTTTTGCAGACATAAACAAATCATCATGACATGTGCTATTAGCCTTTCTAAGCTTCCTGAACCTGTTAGAGCTGGTGCTTCTCTGACATAGTATTTAAGAGCCATGAGCCACTGACACCTTCTTACTTCCCTAAACTTATCTCTCTAAATACTCTACACGAGCATCACTATTTCCCACACAGATCTGGCTTTTTTTTTTCTTCCTATACTTTTGTTTACTTTGTTTTCCCTCACTGGAATGCTCTCTCTTCTCTTTTCAGGGCCAAATTCCCAGAAAAAGTGGTTTTTATTTCTTCTCCTCTTCTCAGATTTTTATAATCTGGCTTCCAATTTCATTGTGCAATATAATTTTTCTCTCTGAAGTTACCAGTTGTCTCTTAATTGACACATCTGCTAGGATTTTTGCAACCCTTAACTTTCTGGATCTTTCTGTAACATTTGACACTATTGACTAATCTCTTTTCCTGGACACTATCTCCTCTTTCACTTTTCACAGCACTGTTCTCTCTTAGCTTTCCTGTATCATCATATCATGCTCTGAGTCTCTGTCTTTAGTCCTTTTCTCTTCTTTCTCTTTATTTTCTCTTGATGACCACATCATGTCACATGGATTTACTTGTCATCTTTATGCTGATGACTATCCAGCCCTAGTCTCTCTCTCTCTCCTGAGTTCTGTTTCCACATTTCCAACTGCCCAGACATTTCAAACAGAACTTATTTTCTTTTGTCACCCCCAACCTCTTCTACAATTCTCTATTTCTGCGAATGACACCATTATCCTTCCAATCATCCAGTTCACAATCTCAATGTTATACTCAATTTCCCATTCTCATTTACCCAACAATCCAGTAATTTGATTAATTTTATCATTTTTACTTCTACAGCATCTCTCTTATCCATTCTATTTTCTTCACACATATAACCACTATGTCGAGTCAGACCATCATTTCTTCTTGCCTGGACTATTTCAATAGCTTCCTAATGGATCTATCTGCCCCAGATCTCTCTGTCAATTCTAATCCATCTTAAGCAATGTGGCCAAAGAAATTTTTCTAATGTACATATCACTGTCCATATTACTCTCCTATAAACTTGAATGGCTCACTATTCCTCTAGGATCAAATCTTTAGGATTAAGTATTTAAAGCCCTTTAATATCTGACCCCAACCTACCTCTTTAGCCTTATTATGCATTGTTTCTTGTCATGTATGCACACTACAGTCTGGCCAAACTGATTTATTTGCTGTTCCTCACAGTCAATCGTTTATCCTCTATCTCTGTACCTTTGCACTGACTATATTTCATGCCTGGAATAATAATAATAGTAATTCAGTTGTGTCTGATTCTTCACAACCCCACTTGAAATTTTGTTGGCAGAGATACTAGAGTGGTTTGCTATTTCTTTCTCCAATTCCTTTTACAAATGAGGAAACAGAAACAAACAGGTTAAGCAACATGCCCAGGGTCATACAACTAGTTAATGTCTGATGTCAGATTTGAACTCAGGAAGATGTCTTCCAAATTCCAAGTCCAACACTATCCACTGTATCACCTATTTTCCCAATAATAATAAGAGTAATAATAACAACAATAATAGCATTTATATAGTACTTTAAAGTTTGCAAAGCATTTTACATATATTATTTCATTTGATCCTCATAACAATCTTGGGAGATAAGTATTATTATTATATAAATTTAATAGTTGAGGAAATCAAAGGTCAGGTTAAATGATAGCCTAGGGTGACATAGCTTCTGAGTGTGTTTCTCAGATAGGATTCTGATTGAGATTTTCCTGACTCCAAATCCAGGATTCCATCCACTGCACCATTAAATTGTCTGTCTTTCTTCTTCACCTCTGCCCTACAGGATCCCCAGCACACTTCAAATTTCAGCTTAAGAACTACTTTATACAGGAAACTTTTGCTGACCTCTCAGCAGCTGGTGCATTCTCCTCTAAATTATCTTGCATATATGTTGGCCACACCCATATATATATATATTTGTTGTTGCTCATTGCTAGATCATAACCTCTTCCAGGGGAGCAAGTATTTCACTGTTCTTGTTTCCCCAATGTCTGGTACCTAGTAGCCAGTAACTATTTACTGATTGATAATCTCTCTGATACTCAGTTTCTTCATCTGAGAATCAAGATGATAATACTTATATTATCTTCCTCCCAAAGTTGTTCTGAGGAGCCAATGGGATAAAGTACTATATGAAAAATAAAATCCTACATGAATTATTGTGACTTTAACCAGCAAGAATTTAATTTTATATTTCTTTTCATTTTTCTATAAACATTTCATGAATTTTAGTCATCTCCTCTTCAAGCAAAAGGATTGGGTCCTCATTTCTTTTCTATCATCTAGTAGGTCTTGTATAAATTCTTGTTAAATTTGCTATTTAAAACTCAGAATTTTCTTTCATATTTCTGTGATAATATTGAGTCATAGGACTGATGCATAGTGGAGGGAGCACTGGATCTGATAGAAAGACCTGAGTTCAAATCTAGTACCAGAAACTTACTGGCTGTGTGACTCTGGGCAAGTCACTTATTCTCTTTCTGCCTCAACTGTCCTCAACTATAAAAGAGGGATACTATTATATCTATTACCTGCAGAGTTGATATGAGGATAAAATATTTGCAAAGTACTTTATAAACCCTAAAGTGCAATATAAATATTATTATTGCTATTATCATCATCCTCATTGCTATTATCTATGTTTTTCCCATGTTTAAATATATTATCTCTCTCTGTGTATATATATGGATAGAGGGAGAGAGAGAGAGAGAGAGAGAGAGAGAGAGAGAGAGAGAGAGAGAGAGAGAGAGAGAGAGAGAGAAGAAAGGAGAGAGGGAGGGAGGGACAGGGACATGGATGGGGAGAGAGAATCTGTTGTGTTCAGAGCCCCATATTAGGTGCTGGGGAAAAGATAAACTGTATCCAAGATTCAGTCTCTGCCCTCTGAGAACTTACAGTCTTTTAGGGGCATATAATTACTTTAATAAATTATCAATAGGTCTATGACATCATTTCTGGGGATACTCAAAATCCCTTCATGCTTCTTTGATATGAACAATTATCTAACTCTATCTTCAAAGGGGGAACTTCTGATTCTTTAAATATTCAATTCAACTCCTCAAATATTTATTAAGCATCTACTCAGTAGTAAGAGCTTTCCTAGGCATTTGAGGACCAAAGTTTTAGGGGAGCTAGATTGTATAGTGGAGAAATCACCAAGCTTGAGTTTAAATACAATCTGAGACACTTTAGTAGTTGACTAACTTTGCACAAGTCACTTTACCCTTTTTGCCTCAGTCTCCTCATCTGTAAAATTAGCTGGAGAAGGAAATGCCAAACCACTCCAGTATCTCTGCCAAGAAAATTCCAAATGGGGGTCATGAAGAATTGGAAACAATTGAAATGACTGAACATCATCTCAGGGTTACCAGCACAACACCCAAATTTTCCGTTCTGTTATCTCTCATTCTTGCTAAATCATGAACACTCCCTCTTTTCAGTGATACCGCTTTAATATTTTTATTGTCTTTTTTTGGTCAAGTGAAGTATGATCTATTCTACACCTCTATCATTTTCTTCTCTTTGTGATATATTGACCACTGAATCCTGATGTGTTTAATTGCTGCTGGAATAAATTATTTCCACCTGTATTTGCTCAAGTCTCTTCTCCTAACAAAACCTTTCTTTCTTTCTTCTCCGCCCCCCCAGGCAATTGGGGTTAAGTGACTTGCCCAGGGTCACACAGCTAGGCAGTGTTAAGTGCCTGAGACCTGATTTGAACTCAGGATCTCCTGACTTTGGGGCTAGTGTTCTATCCACTGTGCCACCTAGCTGCCCCAAAACCTTTCCTTTTAAAAATTGCCATTTTCACTTTTTTGAATACTAGGATTGTAAGTAGATCACTACTGAAACCTGGTAGATCTCTTCTATTTTGCTTCTATTCTTTTCTCCTCATTTCATCTCGGAATGCTCTTAGAATGGTATGATTTAGCTGAGCAATCTTACAACACCATTAATGGTTTAATGATTCAATATTTAAAATTATCACCTCTAGCACAATGTTCCTTAGCAAATACTTCATCTAATCTAGTCTTCCAATCATAATTTCTGCTTTCTTCCATAGCACATCAGGTACTAAGAAATTAGAATACAAATGAGAGTTTCCTTCCAGTCACGCTAAAATAAGAGTGAGCAACATTAGCCCTTCCAGTTAGCAGACCAGACAGCTGCCTGCATGGTTTGAGTTAAAGAGTGTCAAAAGTCACACCTGATTTTTTATTTTATTTTTTACTTTGAGGTGGAAAAAGACAGATTGCTACCGTGCTTGGAATTTCATATTATATATCATCTGGTCTCTAAATTTAGATTTCTTAATAAGCTCCTATTTAAATTCAAGGTCCATTTTACAAAAAGGGAAACTGAGATATAACGAGGTAAAGAATGTTATTCAGGATTGTGCATCTCGTAACTGAAAAAGCTGAAAATTTATCTTAGATTTCTGGCCTTCTAATGGCAAATGCCAAACACTTTCCACTACACCAGCCGCTTCACTCCAGATAACTGAGGATGATTGATTAATTCGATACTATCTATATTACTTTATGCATTAACTCATTGACCTTGTTTCTTTCCTCAGCACTGATCACTCAACATCCTCTTCGGTAACCATAGATTGACACATGGGAGTCATGCCTTGTGCTATCTTTCATAAAACACTCATTCAATCTTCTTGAATTTTATGGTACACTTGACTTTGGAGTTGGGGGACTTCAGTTTATATTCTACCACTGTCACTATATATGTGACCTTGGCCAATGAAGGTAGATGCTGTAGACCTCAATTTCTCCATCTGTGACAGGAGAAGCTTGAACTAGATGGCTTTTGAATAACTCATAACTTATGATCCTTTGATCATCAAAAATCAATCAACTTGGTGATGCTTTGAAAGGGAATCAGTTTGAGGATGCTTTCTTTTTTTTTATTAAAACTTTTTATTTGCAAAACATATGCATGGGTAATTCTTCAACATTAACCCTTACATAGCTTTCTGTTACAATTTTTCCCCCCTACTCCCCACCCCTCCCCTAGATGGCAGGATATCCACTACATGTTAATTATGATAAAATACTTGACAAATCGCAAATATGTATACATATTTCCACATTTATCATTTTTGTGCAAGAGAAATCGTATCTACAAGAAAGAAAAATCAGAGAAAGGAAACACAATGCAAGCAAACATCAATAGAGAGCATGAAAATGTTATGTTGTGGTCCATATTTCACATCCCTCTCTCTGGGTGTATATGGCTTTCTTCATTGAACAATTGGAACTGGTTTGAAACATTTCATTGTTGAAGAGAGCCATGTCCATCAGAATTGATCATCATATAATATTGTTGTTGCTGTGTATAATGATCTCCTGGTTCTGCTCATTTCACTCAGCATCAGTTCATGCAAGTCTCTCCAGGTTGAGGATGTTTTCTTACAGGAAAATAAAGAAAAATCCTTACCAAATTGCTTTGCAGGTCTCTCTTTGAAAGACAGGACAAGCAAATGTTGTAAAAGCTAAAAGTGAAAACCTAAAATCTTGCAGGAGTTTTGCAGTGAATATCTGTGCAGCTGAAGAATGGGTATGGAATCAGAGGCCCTTCCGCACAGCCTTATCTAGGAGAAAGGGAGTCTTGGGATAAAGCAACTGCCATAATTATGCTAATTAACACTGATAACATACCATTCACCACAAAGATCTCAAAGCTTAGGGGAGGGGAGGAGAAAAGGGGGTATCCATTCCTATAGACTGCTACTGTGGCCAAAAATTGATTGACATGCACTTAATAGATAGGGTTTTAAGTATTTTGGAAGTTGTTTATGGTAGATTTTTGTAAATTTGCTCAAAGCTTCCTTTGTGTAAACTATGCAGTGTAGGTGACATCTTTATTTGGATGTTAAATATATATATAGATGTGCTAACTTAGGGGCTGTGAATGAAAGTTCTTAAGTACTTTTGGGGAGAGAAGGTTCAGATAAAATAGGTCTAGGTACAGGCTTTCCCAGGCTTCTGTGTCACTGGATCACCTCCTTGATCAGAGGGTATGGATATTATCATCTTCACTTGAAAAATGGGCAATATATTATTGATCAGGGATAGCATTGCCAGTAATAATAGCTAATATTTATATTGTTTTAAGGTTTGCATAGCACTTTAGATACACAGTTTCATTTGCTATTTAGCAACAAAACCTGTGAAATAGGTATTCCAAGTATTACTATTTCCATTTTGCAGATGAAGAAATTGAGACTGAATGGCACCTGATGATTTTCATAGTTTCCTAGTTACTAAATAGCAAAGGATTTCAAGTGTATCATACTTTCTGAAGGGGAAAGCAAGGGACTGTGAATATGGTGTTGTTGAGGTCCTGGGTAGCCAGGTGGGCATTAGCAGAGAAAGCCTGAATCCCTATAAACAGCCAGGAAGCCTAATTATTCCCTGAGGCAAATAGGGAGGAGCACTGATAGGATCATCAACCTTAAGTGGGCCTTCTGTTCTTAAGTAGGCCTTTTTTTCCTTGCATAGACAAAATCATAATAACCTCACAGTTTACTGTATCCAATCAAAAAGCCAAATTATGTTGTCCAACAACATTCCTCCCCCTATAAAACTCATTCTGCAGATCTTTGCTAACTCCTTTTTGGGGTTAGTCTGCTTTCTAAATAACACAATAGTTCTAACTCCTTTTTTTAGGGCTACCTGACTGGTTACTTCTGCCTCATAGTGTCTTTTCCCTTGTTATAACTGACTTCTTTTCTGGGGTTAATTAGTTAACTTTTTTTGGAATTAGGCTAATCTTAACAGTATATAAAATCTTTGCCCCTTGATTTGGAGGTCTCTGCTTACAAATTCTTTTGAGACAACCTGTGACCCTGGCCTGTAACTCCAGTATACTTAAGGGGTATCACTTCTGGACCTCAACATTTTGGTGAACAAAACCCACCATTTGGTGGTTCAGTATGGAGAGAGTCTGATTATATCTCATAACCTCAACAGTATAATTTGAGGGCTACTAAAAAGGGATCCCAGATTACTGAAAATGCCCTTACTACTTGCTTTGGTACTTGAAATTGTATCATTGGAAATAAATTTTAGTAAATTTTAGAAACAAATTATAGTAAGTACCTGAAATTATAAATGAATTTTGGTACCTGAAGTTCTACCATTGGAAATGACCCCCAGAAATATCTAATAAATGTAAAGGTATTTTAACCTTAACTAATCAAACCTTAAGTGTTATATAAACAGAAATAGATAGGATGTTTGAAGTCATTGAATCCAACCTCCTCACTGTACAGATGAGAAAAGTGAATCCCAGAGAGTGAAAATGGCTTACCAAAGCTACACAGGTAATAAATGACAGAATTGGGATTCGAACTCCAATTTTTTTTTTCAGTATAACAAGATGGGTGGCTGTCAGAAACTATTTGGTTGGGGGAAGTGACAATGGAAATACAACTGCACTTAAGTGCATCCAATATACTTTTCTGGGAGACCAGACACCTGAATATGTATAATTATACATATATACATATATATATATAATACACACATAATATATTACAAAGTGTTTCCTAACAACATGGTGAGCAAGGTAGTATAAGTATTATTGTTGAGATCCAAGGGAGACTCCAAAAAGGTTGGGGTTTCAGATGGGTGTCACAAGGTGTCTCAAAAAAATTTGCAGGCTGGGACTCATCTCCAAGTCAAGGGACATAGTTTATTATAATTGTAATGTCAATTAAAGTGTGCTAAATTAAAAAAAGAAATTAGCAAAGAACCAGGACCAAGAAGAAAAATTTATTGGAAAAACTTGAGAGACCAGATGCTTCATGTCACTAATATGCTAACTTTATGATTTAGAGGTGGAATTGAAGAATGGTTTGATATGTACCTCATTACTGTCTCAGAAACTTTGTTATCAGTGACTAACAGATTGTTATCTGACAGCCAGCTATGTTTGTGGAACTACAGCCCTCCCAAGGCCAGGTGGCTTTAGGATTAAGGCAAAATAGCCTTAGGGTTGTTACTACATCCTTTCTAGGAGTTACAACACATCATCCATCATCAGTCCCATTTTATAAATTCCTATTTTATATATAGAAAAACGAAATCTCAGAGGCGGTCACTTGCCTACAATTTAGAGGACATGTAGAGTGTCAGGGAGTACTCTAGTTTGTGTTCTCTACTTCCAATACCAATCTCTTTGTACAATATCACTATTTGACCTTCAGAGATCTTAGAGAGCTTATCCAAATAGAAATTAGAATCTTGTGGAAGCAAAAGGAATGATGATAGTCTGAGAGTCAAGGGAGAAATCCCATAATTAGAGAAGTGGGGGAGGAAAAACAATGCCAAAGATTAACCATCCCTACATCACAAAAAGCTGATACCAGTATCATTTCTACTGATGTAACCATAGATGAATGTCTGTTAGAGAAGCTGATGTTAGATGCTAAATTTTTTGCTTATCAACTGGTTGTGCTCTTAATGCATCTGTAGCCAAGCAACTGGCTTTATTTTTATTTAGAAGGCATCAAATAGTCTGATTTCTCTCCCCTCCCCCCAATTGACCAGATCTTAAATGAATTAGTCAGCACACATAATCTTTGTCTACTGAAAAAAAAAAAAAAAAAGTGGTAGGGGCAGTTAGGTGGCTTAGTGGATAGAGCACCAGCCCTGAAGTCAGGAGGACCTGAGTTCAAATATGATCTCAGACACTTAACACTTCCTACCTGTGTGACACTGGGCACGTCACTTAACCTCAATTGCCTCAGGGGAAAAAAAGGTAGTCCTTTGATAAGACTGATTTTCATTAGTCATTCTCCATGTGCAGATATTTGAAACTTTAGCTATAGTGTCTTGTAAAGGAAAGAATACTGGGCTGGGTGCCAGGTGACCTATGTTCCAGTCCCAGCTGGATTCCTAAGTAACTGTGAGCCTGTTGTCATAATCAGCAAGAAAAGATAATTGATCTGTGGAACTGAGGAGCCAGTAACCCCTATGAGGGCACCAGCTTCTCTGAGTCTACCAGTGGGCAGCACAGAAACAAAACAGGGACAGCCAGAAATTCTGAAATGGTGTTCCTAAATTTGCCCCTTACAATTTGGTTGCCAAGTGAATTTTACTTGGAGGTGAAGAGGAAAAGCAAGGGATCATAGGCAAAACCACTGTATGGCAGAACAGTGAAAGTCAACTGGGTCTGAATTTCTCCGTGACTGTATTTATGATCCAGTGGGATGTATATTGCTGTGAAAGCCTTGTGCATGGAAGTACTTTGTGTTGTTTAAAAAGAATATTGAAGGTATAAAAATAGCTTATCTACCACCTTCATAGAAACTTTGGACATTGTTTTTGTAATGGAGGTCTGGTCCTTGTATAGACCCCATCAGTATAGGAGAACATTGGCAAAATGGTTTCTGGGAGAATTGTGATGATATAAGGGAAGTGCCTTAGGGAGACCGTGGAACATGTGTGAATATTCTCTGATTCTGGTTGGTTAACCTCATGGTTGGGTGGAATCTTGACCAGAAATCTCTACATTTTCAACAAAAAGACACATTAGCTTCATCTGGATTTTTTATTGCATTTGTATATGAAGATTGTGCTGACTCTTACTCATGATGACTGGTGAGAAAATATACAGTAAGCAGAAATACCTCAAGGCTTTTTTCCATCTGAGACTATGACTTCCAAGAAAATATATCTCTTGGCCTTTTCATTCCTTCTTTTCCATTATATGTTCTGAGATTGGAGTCTCCAATTATAGGAGAGATCCAATCACAGGAATATAGAAAGTAGAATCTAAATTAGATGTTATAGCAAGTTCATCACTAATCCCCTGAGGAGCAAGGAGGGATTTTCTATGGGAAACTTCCAGCAAAAGTTGAAATAAGGATTTATTCAGCAAGGTGCCACCTTTGGACATGTACTTGATTGAACCAGTACTATGTAGGGACTGAGCTAAATTTTGACCCACCAAAGACCAAAGTACTCTTAGAAGAGTATTCTTCTGAGATATTGGAAAACTATTTATTGGGAAAACTGTTTATACAATGTTAAATGGTCAATGATCAATGTTAAATGGTCAAAAGGAATTGGGTTGCTGATCAATGGCCCCTTACAAATGGGAAGAACATGATCCCTAAACATAATTGCAAAAAAAAGAGCCAAATGAAACTAATTTCAGTCTTTTTTGAAGATGTGGAGAGATCTGGTTACACAGCCAATAAGAAAAGTCTCTGCCCAATCATGAGATTAGCCAACCAGAATCAGTCAGAGAATATTAAATCCTTCCTTACATCATCACATTTCTCCCAGAAACCTTGTCCCAAAGTCCTTAACATACAGAAAGGTGATGGGGCCTGCACCTTTTATAAATGGTGGTTTGAATTTATAGCAAAAAAAAGACAACCCAATAATCTTAAAATATCCTAGAATTCTGAAGGGGTAATGTAGCAGTTTGAAAGTGAGAGAATTATTATATTGTTACTGCATTTTTAAAAGAGAGGGAATAAAATCTTAGGGAGCAATAGTTAATTGTTATAAATTGAATGAGTTAATTCTCATCATAGAGGAGTCTGTTTGACTGTGAGAGAATAAAGAGAAATTCCTGAGACTGAGAGTTAATGATCATGGAAAAAAAATCTGTGAGACTATAAAATTTACTTCCATCTTTGAAAAAAGCTGAATAGGTATTTGAAGAAAACTGAATTGAACTTTTTTTTTCTGTGAAGAAGACATTCTGAGGAGAATTCCACAGAGACTTCAAGTGCCATTCTGAGATAAATGGAAGTACTGATTATGTTTCCAGTGTTCTGTGAAAAACTCAGTAGTTGTGATATTGGTTAGAGGTGACTCTAAGTATAACCTTTCTCACAGCTGTTGAAACATTTATTTATGTCACTGAATTTTGTTAGTTAATAAATTGTGTAGTCAATAATATTGATGTTTGTCAAATTCTATGAGAATGTCTTGGAAAGAAAAGAGGGAAATCACATGGGAGAAGTTTTCATAGACTGGGATGGGGACTCAGAGCTGGTTAGTTAATGAAATAATTTCTGTATTTGAGGAAATTTTTGAGCAACTATAAGAAAACAGCCTGTGATTGCCTTTGAACCTAAGATGAGAGAATTAATGTGGTAATAATGATTTAAATATCAAGTTCAGAGGGTAGGAGTTAGTGTAGTGGTTCTACAGAACACTTGAGAGGTGTTACTTTCCCCTTTCAACATAAATACTATCTTTATCCATGAGATTATTGCTAGTGCTTAGTAAAAAGCCTGTTACATTTGGGGGCTTCCAAAAGGGATTTAAAAATATATTCTTGCTCTGTTTATATTATTTTTATAGGTATTCTCTCTCCCATTATTGACCCACATTTTATGGGATTATAAATGTCAAGTGCCGAGATGTGCTTCTGATGATTAATGTGTTAATCTATGTGTTTGAAATTATGGTATTGATGGGCATGGGAAGCTCCTTTAGTTAATATTGTTTTATCTTTCTACACCCTTATCTAAGTTAATTGATGTTTGATTGATCACTTTTACTCTCCTATGTATGGATATGTACTTCTAACTTACTGATGGTAGAGACCAAGTGTTAGGGGCTCTACAGCTAAGGAGCTAAGCAGGAAGAGGAGCAAATAAACATCTATACATATATAGCTACTATGTGCCAGGCATTTTATTAAGTATTTTACAAATATCATCTCATTTGATTTTCACAACCCTGTAAGATAGATGCTGTTTTTATCCCATTTTCAAATTAAGGAAATCAAGTTAAACACAGTTTAAGTGACGCCTACATTTACATAGCTAGTTAAGCATCTGAATTGACATTGGAACTCAGAGCTTCCTAACTCCAGACTCTGTGTTCTAGCTATTATACCACTTAGCTGGTTTTAAGAAGGGTGATTGATGCCTCTGTTCAGCCTTTAAAAAATAATAAGTCAATGATATAGCTTAATTCTTGTCAGCACCTTCTGAGCCCTTCCCTTTTGCTTCAGGGATACTCACTATTTTCACTGTGACCTTGAACAAGATCAAATTCCTTTCTAAAGGTTTTCAAAGATCCTTCTGACTAAGTTTTAAGAAGCTCTACAATATTGTCACAAAGTAAGATTCCATGATTTTTTTTTTCTATTATCTACTTAGTGAGGCCAGGAATATAAACATTTCAGACGTATTTAACAAAAATGGAAATTAAAAATCAGTTTTCCAGAAGATTCCTTTAAACAATATGCATTACTTTCCAAGAATTATGATCTTAAGGATATTGGCTGAATTTTATTAGCTTTTTTTCCCTTAGACAATAGGTCATGTAATTGTATACTGCCAAATAAAGAGCTTTGCACAAGAGAGGTATTTAATTAGAACTAACAAAGACGTGAATTCTTGAGAAATTTCTTAGTACAAACATAAATCCTTCAAAATAAGTTTTACTAACTGAGATCACAAGCCTTAATACTAACCATAAAATTTTCCAGAATCATGAGCATTTCTGTAACAATAGAATGTGACATTGTTTCTTCTGGATCCAGATGCCCTTATGATGATAAGAAGAAATTCATGCTTTCTACTGTTAAACCAAATTGGAGACGTGGTAAAGTTGTACGGATCCCTTCTGTCCATCAGATTCATCAAAAAGAGACAAAGAAAGAGACTGAAAAGAGATATTTTCTTCAGAAGAATTCTGTCTCAATATCCCTTTAGTTTACAGCATTTGTGCCTTCTCTTAACTACCTAAGGACCTGAGAGAATTTCAATCTGTGGACAATCCTCTATAGATAATAAAAACTTACCTAAACTCATTCTTCAATGAATAATAAACTCCATCCCACCCCCTGCTCCTGAGGAATTCTGAACTCTTAGCTGCCATCTTTCAAACCATGCTCTTCTCTATCTCCCATTTCCCAATCCCTTATTCCAATTCCTCTCAGCCAATTTCTCCAGTGTCCAATTCCTCTGCTACCCACTCCTTTCACTGTGCATTCCAGAACAAATTTGTTTTCATCTGAAATCTTTTCTTTTCCACTCCTGTTATCTGGATCTCACTGAGATCTAGCTCCCTCCTGATAAAAATAGCCTCTCTGGTCTCCCTCACTAGATGTGGCTACCCTTTCACTTATTTCCCCCAATTTACTAATTGAGGTAAGAGAGTTGAAATATTCCTTGAGAACTCATCAAAGGCTCTCAACATCATAATTCAACCAAAAGTGTTCTCTTCAAAGTGATCTCTCAGCCCCCAAATCTAACACAGCCTTTTCTTAGTCCTTATCCTTCTGGACTTCTCTTGGATACTATACATTACTCTCTTCTCCCTAGGTTTTCATACTCTTTTCTCCAGTTCTCCACCTAATTATCTCACCTCTCCTTCTCAGTTTCCTTTATTGGCCTTTCCAGTAATACCCAACTAACTGTGTTTCTCTCTAGGACTCTTTCTTGAATCCTCTTCCCTTTTTCTTCTAGTACTTCATTTGATGATCTCATAAATTGCTGTGGACTTAATAATCATCTCTATGCTGATGATTCTCAAATATATTTTTTTTATTCCCTAACCATTCTGTTGACCTGTATTCTCACATCTGCAATTGCCTATTGAACATCTTGAACTAGATGCCCCACAGACATTTTAAACTGAACATGTCCCAAACTGAATTTATTAGCCTTCCCCCAAAATCTCCTCTCTTCTTAGATTCCTTATTACTTTTGAGGGCATCACTATCTCCCCAAACACTCAAACTTTCAACCTAAGTGTTGAAACATTCTTTCACACATACTGTCTTCATATCTAACCCATTACCAAAGTCTCTTGATTTTACCTCCATAATGTCTTTCCTATATGTCCCCCTTTCGCCTCTGACATGGCTACCACCTTGGTACAGGTTCTCATCATTTCACACCTAGATTATTGCAGCAGTTTATTAATCTTCCTCTCTCAAGACTTTCTGCATGCCAGTCCACCTTCCATTCAGCTGTCAGATTAATTTCCCTTGGGTGCAATTGCCTAAAGTTGCTGTTCAGCCTACAATCCAGACTCCTCCATCATATCCTAGAAAACTCTTCATTTTAAAATATCACTTTTGGAGTAGCTAGTTGATACAATGTTTAGAGCCCTGAAGTTAGGAGGACCTGAGTTCAAATGTGGCCTCAGACACTTAACACTTCCTAGTGTGTGACTCTAGGCAAGTCACTTAACCCCAACTGCCTCATCAAAAAAAAAAATCACTTTGGCCCTGGAATTTACACCTCACAAATTTCTCTACTCCCTATAACATTTCCCACAGATTGGGATGTCTTCTCCCACAACCTCCTTTAAAGGAGAGTGCTCAGGACAGCCATCTTTTTGCTTCTCACTAGACTTCAATCTGTTCTCCTCTATCATAACACTATGCTAAGAGTCTCTCCCCATTTTTCAGCTCTTTTATATATAGTCTTCTCCAACTAGGAAGTAAATTCTTTGAGATCAGGAACTGCCTTTATTTAGGTTTATATTAATATTTGCAGTATTTTGTCTAATATATATTAAAGGTTTAGCAAATAATTGTTGACTGAGTCACTATTTAATAAGGTGCAGTGGCTCCCTAACACCTCTAAGATCAAATATGAAACAATGTTTGGCAATCAAAGCCCTTCACAACTTGTCCCTTTTTTTTACACCTTAAACTCCTCTACTGACTTGGTGACCAAAGGACACTGGCCTCCTTACATCTTTTGACTGTCTGTATTTCTATCTACTGCTCCCCATGCTTAGAGTATTCTCCTTCATCTCTATCTCCTGGCTTCTGTGATTAAACTCCCATTTCTAGGATCTATCTTAAGTCTAATTGCCTTTTCTCTATTATCTCCAATTTATGCAGTATTTGGGGGGTTTAAAAATAGTTATATTTGTGTTATCTCCCACATAAGAATGTGAGCTCCTTGAGAGAAAGGACTATCCTTTGTCTTTCTTTTTTTTTTTATCCCTTATAAGGTCCATATAAGGCACTGAATTTAATTGACTAAGTGATCATCATTTAGGGGAATGGTTAAACATGAATTTACCACATTTTTAAAAAAAGGACAAATGTAAGGAATTCAGAAAATCTTGAGAAAATTTGTATTTGACCTAGAAGAAGTTATTAAAAATCTCTAAACTAAAAATTGGGAACAATAAAATATTGCTATCTGAGAAATAGCATGTTGGGACATTGGAGGGATCAAAAGTGGTAATATATCACATAAGTCACTTCAGAAACTTTCCTTCACTATGTAATTATTAGCTATCATTATTTCTATTGTTATGGTTGGTGGGAAAAGTCTACTATGTTGGGAGCCAGGAGATCTTCATTCAAATCTTCATTCTGAGAAACACTGGTTGTATCAGTTAGTTTCTCTGAGCTTCCCTTTCCTTGCCCACAAAATGGAAATAGTAAAACCTATTCCACTTTCTTCATAAAGTGGTTGTAGGGAAAGAAAAAAAAAGCCTTACAGCCTTTCAAGTGCAACAGACTGAATTATCACTTAAGATATCTTCTTTCAAGGAATAGCAGTGAAGAGCAGGCATTTTATTGTTTGCGTCTAAAAAGATGTGAGTAAAAAATCCTGCCTTGGACATTCAACTAACTGTGTTATGTTGGGCAAGTCAAATGGTTATTGTGAATCTTATTTTCTTTCCATAAAATAGGGTCTTAAATACCTAAAGTATTCGACTCACAAGATTTTTGTCTCAACCAATGTTAGTTGATAAACACTTATTAAGTACTCACTATGTGCCAAACTTTGTGTTTAGCACCTACTGTATTCCAGGCTTTATGGGGGGGGGTGATCCAAAAAGATATAAAAGACATTCCCTGCCCTCAAGGAGCTCACAATCAAATGGGGGAAACAAAAAGCAAATAGGTATAAACTATCTACAGAATTTTAAAAATGTAGGAATGTTGCTTTGCCAATTTTAAAAAATATGAGCAAATTTTCATTTAGAACCTTCTATGTGTTAGGTGTTGTTCAGTGATATAAAGATATAAATTTTTGTCCCTGTATTCAGGGAGCTTCCAAACACACACACACACACACACACACACACACACACACACACACACACTTGCAGGGTATTCTTCCTTTCCCTACCATACATTAGAGAAGGAAAGGTGATTTTTTTTCTTAATTCACTAGGTAAGGTCAGAACCTTGGACAGCTAAATAGGTGGTGAAATATATCTTATTTTCACTATTCAACATTAAAGGGGGATTAAAGATAATTACAACTAGGCTTTCAAAAGAAGAGAAATGGATGGCTCTGACATATTCATTTAATGTGAAGCTTTGTTAATAGGATAAAGCAATAATCCTCTAGAAGAAATAGTTCCTAGTGTCCCCAGTCTTTGATCGGTATAATTGTATCTGAGCATGTTCTGTCATAAGAAGTGGTTGATTTTTTTTAAGATGTATCTTGGAAGCAAGATTGTCAGGAATTGCAAAATATATGTTTTTAAAATTTTTTATACTTTATATTTTCCAAGTAAAAATAATTTTTAATATTTGTGCTTTACAATTTTGATTTCCAAATTCTCTTCCTCCCTTCTCCTTCCCTCTTTCTGAGAAGGCAAATAATTTTATTTAAACTATATATGTGCACTTGTTTAAAACACATGTCCATATTAGTCATGGGGTGAAAGAGAATACAGACCAAAAAACCCCCAAAAATAAAGTTTAAAAAAAGAAGTATGCCTTGATCTGCATTCAAAATTTACCAGTTCTTTTTCTAGAAGTGTGTAGCAAATTTCATCACAAGTCCTTTGGATGTGCCTTGGATCATTGTATTACTGAGACTACTTAGGTCATCTAGACCTGATCATTGTACAATGCTGCTGTTACTGTGTTTTACTGGTTCTGCCCACTTCATCCTGTGTCAGTTCATATGTTTTTCCATGCTCCCCTAATTTGCTTTTGATAACATTCTTTATGTTAAAACCATGTACCCATTTCAACCTTATCTTGGAATCTGATATGAGATGTTGGTCTATAGCTGTTTTCTTCCAAACTGCTTTTCAGTTTTCCCAGCAATTTCATCAAATAGCAAATTCCCCCCCCCCAAAAAAAAAAGTTTGAATCTTTGCATTTATCAAATACTAGGTTATTATGGATATTTACTACTGTGTATAGTGTAACTAATCTATTCCACTGATCCACTATTCTATTTCTTAACCAGTACCAGAATGTTTTAATGATTACCACTTGATATTCATTAACTTTTGTTCTTCTAGATGACTTTTATTAATTTTTCCAATTCTATAAAATATTTTGGGTAGCTTGATTGATTTAATACTGAATAAGTAAATCAACAGGTAAAATTGTCATTTTTTCCCCATTGGCTTCACCTACCCATGAGCAATTAATATTTTTCCAGTTGTTTAGATTGATCTTTATTTGTGTGAAAAGTGTTTTGTAACTGTGTTTATTATAATTTATAAGTTTATATTGACATATAGACTCCCAAGTATTTTATATTAGCTACAGCTATTTTTAAAAATAATTCTATTATTGTCTTTTTTCACATTGTAGTAATTTCCCATTAACCAACTTCCACATATTGAATCTTTTCTGTAAAAACCTATACTACATTACAAAAGTGTACAAAAAGAAAAATATTTAAGCAATGGTAAGGGGCACAACATTTATGTCTAACATTCTATATTCCATTACCCACCTCTTTATTGAGAGTAGGAAGGTGAGTTTTCTTATCAAATGAAATGTGTGTAAATCTTTGTAAAAATTGAAGTATATAAATACCAACTGTTGTTACTGTTGTTTTTGTTATCAGGACCAAAAATATTCATTAGAATTAAATTACTTTTTAGTGTTTTTATTATTTTTAATTATTATAGTCACTATTATACTCATATCTTTATCTTGGTTCTGCTTTCTTTACTCTGCATTACTTCATGCAAGTCCTCTTTAAAATACTCATATTGGGGCAGCAGGGGATAGAGCACCAGCCCTGAAGTCAGAAGGACCTGAGTTCAAATCTGATCTCAGACACTTAACATTCCCTAGCTGTGTGACCCTGTGTGACTTAACCTTAATTGCCTCAGCAAAAAAGCAAAAATAAATAAATAAATACTTGTATTTAAATTTTTTCATGGTATACAGTTATTCCTTCCTCATCCTGACTTTCTCCATTGTGGTTTCAATATATCTAACAAAAGAAATTAAATGGGAGATTTGGGGAAGTTTTACAGAATCTGCATATAACATGTAAAGGCCAGCAGATGCCATAGAGTCTATGATCAAATACTTAATCTAAATTTTGCAATGTGATACTGTAATTACCCCATAAAAGGAAAAGAAAAAATTCAGACTTCTTTGGTATGAAGGCAGGGCTAAAAATTTTACATAAATTTCCTTGATTGCAGGAACACTGCACTCTTAACTCTTGTGAAGGGATAACTGTAGTAATGTTCCATTAAAGTCAAAATCATAATTTGCTCAGCCATCCCCATCAATAGGTCCTATTTTATCCTCAGTTTTTAAAATAATATTATTTCCCCCCAATTACATATAAAAACAATTTCAACTTTTTTTAAAAAATGTTTTGAGTTTAAAATTCTATCTGTTTCTTTTCCCCTTCTTTTCTCCCTGAGATGGTAAGCAATCTGAAGTAGGTCATACATGTGCAATCATTTTAGTTATTTTAAGTTTAATTTCTCTTCCTATCTTTTCTTACTGAAATTTGTTGGTAACATATAGAAAGTCTGATGATTTATGTGGGTTTATTTTATATCCTGCAACTTTATAGAACAACTTTACAGAAGTTGTTAATTATTTTAACTAATTTTCTTTAGTTGATTCTCTAGAATTCTCTAACTATACCATCATATCATGTGCAAAGTGATAGTCTTCCCCCTTTTGCTTATTCTTTATTTTTCTTTTCTCCTCTTATTCTTTGTCTAGTATTTCTCATACAATATTGAATATTTGTTGTAATAATGGCATCCTTGTTTCACCCCTGGTCTTATTGGGAAACCTAGTTTATCCTTATTACAGATAATGATTGCTGATGGTTTAGACAGATACTATTTATAATTTTAAGGAAAGCTCCATTTATTCCTATGCTTTCCAGTGTTAGGAAATATTGTTAGAAAATGTAAAGATATTTTCAAAGAATCATAGATTTTGAACCAGATGAGACTTTCAAGGTTATCCAATCAACAGATTTGAAAATTCTCAGTTCTCAAAATTAATAAACAAGAGGGGCAAGATTTGAATCCACTCCCTCTTATTCTAAATTCACTTCTCTTCTCACAGTTATTCACCTTGACTGATTACAGCTAAGAGTTAAACGAGTGATACTAGAGTCTGAATATTTCATGACAACCTCTACTTAGGAGTCCACCAGCTCTGTTTTTCAACTTACTGAGCATCCTTTCCATTGTGGTTTCCACAGCTTGTTGCCAGCATGCATATCTCAGAGCCTAGGAGAAAGATGATAATAATGGCTGGCAATCACATAACATTCTACAAACAAACTACAAAGCATGATCTCTTGATTGAATGAATGAATAACACATTTTCTAAGTGCTCACTATGTGCAAAGGACTGGGCTAAATGCTGGAGATACAAATCGAAAAAGCAAGATAGGCTCTGTCTGCTCTCACAGAAGCTCACACTCTAATGAGGGACACAAATGGAAGATACAAGTCTGATAGAAAGGTTCTATGGTTCTTAGGGTATAGAAACAGAATTGATAGTAATGCTTCTTTTTTAATGCCATTTCCATTGATAAAATCAAATGAATTTCTTATGTCAAACCATTCAGCAGGGCCAAAGGTATAAGAACCTTCTTTTCTAGTCTTAAGGGATGTGACAATTGCAGGGCCAGTTGCAAAGTCGCATTTACATAGGGGTTAATTCTCAGGATGAGGGGAGTCAGCATTGTTATTTCCAAATCTCTTAGATTCCTGAGCTGTTTCCTTTATAGTTCATGGGATGGTAGTGATTCTCCTAATATTCTGAGAGGTGATGAGCACTTGCATTATAATCTTAATTTTACAGATGAAGAGCAAGAGATTAAATTATTCAACCAAAGTCACATAGCCAGTAAGTACAAAGTACAACTTACATTTGAACTCAAGGCTTCTGTCCCCGTATTCCTTCTACCAGCCAGGGAGAAAACAAATTAACAAACTCCTAGAGTTATGTACTCTAAAATGAATGAAGCCTCATACTACACAACTGACTTAGAAAATCTAAGAGAAGGAAAACAAATCATCAGAAAATTGAAAGGCATGAAGATAGTTGGTTTATGGGCTAGTGTGGACCCTTTACAAGCATGCTTTCTAATTATCAAGCTTATTTTATGGGGAGGATTAGGACAAAAAAAAACCCTCCAACTTAAATACAACATAGGGCATGACCCAATTATAATGCACCAACTAAAATTTATTTATATGCTAATTTTTACTAAGGGTGTTCAAGAAGAAGAAAGTTATTAGGCTATATTTTGAATTGTATTTTAAGCCTGCTATTTAATGAAAAGAAGCAATATATGAGCTTTTGTGTTCAGAGTGTTCTGGTGATTAAGAGTCACTCCTAAAAATGATAATGATGAAAGAACACTGAGTTATTCTGGGTTGATGCAATGTCTGAAAATTGAAATAACCATATGAAGCATATTGAAGAGTAGAACAGGGTAGTGGATCGAGTTTTGGATTTGGAGTCAAAAACACTTGAATTCACTTAAATGCCAGGGGCCTCAGTTTTTTTTATCTGTAATAAGAGGATTGGACTTGATACCTTTATGGTCATATATAACTCTAAATTTATGAACTTTCATAACCTGAGAATGGAAAACTTTTTTCTCTACTTGACTCCATGCCCAGGGTTGCTTTTGGCCCCACCATCCACTGGGTCTGGGGAGCTCCCAAAAGGCTGATTGTGACTTCTCAAGCTAAACAGCCTGGAAAAACCTCAGAGACTTGAAAGTTCCTTTTGAGAAAGAGCCAGAAGCACTGGATTGGCTGGTCATGCAGAGTCAGGACTTGGTTACCAGTGATATGGATTGCTGAAATGAAGCAGCCAGAGGTTGGATCTAAATCAGAAGCCTGGCCTGATACGTGCCCAGCAGGTATTGAATGTGCCAAAAGGCATGGGTGAGAATCAGGAAGAAGGTTCATATCTGTAGTGAACATGGTGAAGGCTTCTAAAGGAGCCTGAGCCAATTGAAAGCCCTTGGAATCTTCTTGGTGTGAAGAATATAGTTGGTTTGTTTTAATGTCTGAGTGTGAAAGCTCAATCTGCAAATCTCCCTACTTCTACTAGTAAGAATATTCTCAAAGGAAATAGCCATCTCTAAGTAGCTGAAACATAGAAAAAAAGGATATCATATACATTTGAAACACTCCAGGATGGTAAATATTCTAGAGCTCACTGGAGAAGACTGGGTTTGCTTTGAGCCTCTTAATGAAGACTGAGCTTTATTTCACAAGCCTATGAAAATTTTAAGACTTGTGAAAAAAAGACATAGTTAAGTAATGCAGTAGATAGAATATTGGACTTGGAATCATCAAGACTCCAACTGAAATCCAGACCCAGGTACTTACTGACTACATGATCCTGGCCAAATCACCTAACTGCTATTTGCCTCAGTTTTGTCATTGTAATAAAGGATGATAAAAGCTCCTACTTCTAAAGTTTTATGAGGATAAAATTAGATATTTCCAAAGCTATTACAAATATCTATTACTAAAAAGTTCCATCAAGGGGCAGCTAGGTGGTGCAGTGGATAGAGCACCAGCCCTGAAGTCAGGAGAACTGGAGTTCAGATCTGGTCTCAGACACTTAAGGCTTCCTAGCTATGTGACCCTGGGCAAGTCACTTAACCCCAATTGCCTCAGGAAAAAAAAAAGTTCCATCAAGAAAATAATCTAGTAATTGATACACACCCATTGTATTGTTGACATCATTGGGGATAATTGATACCCTTTATTCATTGCATTGTTGACATCATTATTCTAACTTCATTAGAAATGCTGTGAATCAGTCTTCATTGAAGCACTTAACTCCATTGCTTCACAGGGAATGACCCTGTCTCTTAAGCTCTGGCTGGTCCAACCAAGCTATGTCTGACAATTACCTTAGCAGAGTACCTGTACATAGTAAATGCTCAATAAAAGTTTGAGTTGACAAAAAGTTATCAAACTGTGTATACCTTTTGACCTAGCAGTGTTTCTATTGGGCTTATATCCCAAAGAGATCTTAAAGGAAGGAAAGGGACCCACATGCGCAAGAATGTTTGTGGCAGCCCTTTTTGTAGTAGCTAGTAACTGGAAACTGAATGGATGCCCATCAATTGGAGAATGGCTGAACAAATTATGGTATATGAATGTTTTTTTTTTAAGCTTTTTATTTGTATAACATATGTATGGGTAGTTCCCCAACCTTGATCTTTACAAAGCTTTCCAATACAAATTTTACCCCTAGTCCCCTCCCCTCCCCTAGATGGCAGGAAGTCCACTACATGTTAATAATGTTGAAATGCTTGAGAAGTTATGCAAGAAAAATCCTATCTACAAGAAAAAAAAAGAATCAGAGAAAGGCAACACAATGCAAGCAAATGTCAATAGAGATCATGAAAATGTTACGTTGTGGTCCATATTTCATGTCCCTCTTTCTGGGTGTATATGGTTTTCTTCAGTGAACAACTGGAACTGGTTTGAGACAATTCTTTATTGCAGAGATCCATGTCCATCAGAATTGATCATCATGTAATACTGTTGTTGCTGTGTATGATGATCTCCTGGTTCTGCTCGTTTCACTCAGCATC
>JAJPUD010000072.1:393390-541947 GCA_023553655.1 Myrmecobius fasciatus
AGAGAGAGAGAGAGAGAGAGAGAGAGAGAGAGAGAGAGAGAGAGAGAGAGAGAGAGAGAGATGGAAAAAGAGAGACAGAGACACAAAGATAGAGACAGAGAAATAGAGATGGAGAGACAGAGAGTCAGAGAGAGAAGACTAGGGTAGGAGGATATATAGAGAAACAGAAAAAGACATAGAGAATGGGGAGAGGGAGAGAGAAAGAGAGAGACAGACAGAGATAGACAGAAACAGATGGGAAGATCAAAGAAAGAGACAGAGATACAGAGAGAGACAGAGAGACAGAGAGACCGAGACAGATAGGTAGAGAAGAGGGGAGAGGGATGGAGGAAGGAGAAAGAGAGAGTGAGAAAGGAGAAGGGGAAGGGAGAAGAAGAAGGGAGAAGAGGAAAAACTAGAGTGCAATTAGATAACATGTGGGAGAACAGGGAGTTACTGAGCAAGAAAGGCATTGATAAACTGAAGCATTTCCAGAAGAAATAAACCTGACTGATAAGCCCATGCCCTATAAAAAGTGACTCAAGAAACTGGGGGTGTTCAGCTTTGAGAAGATACAACAGAGGGAAGAGCCATGATAGTTCTCTTCAAGTATTTGAAGGGATGTAATAAAGGAAGAGGAATGCAGACTTGTTCTACTTAACCTCAGAGGCCAGAAACCAATCAAAAAAACAAACCAATAAAGCTACTGAAAAATCTGAGGCACAGAGAGAGAGATGTTGTATTTCAAGGGGAAAAGTACAACTTCTAACAATTGGAGTTGCCTAAAATGGGGTAGATCTTCTCAGGATCACTAAAAACCATCAAGCAGAACTGAGATGACCTCTTATCAGGAAGGTTGTAGGGATTAAGGTGGAGTGACAGGATCACCCAGATAATAATTTTCAGAGTTGGGGATCAAACTTAAATCTTCCTGACTCCAAGCTACTTAGAGCATTGTCTAAGTCTACTACATTGAGCTGGTTGAATAAGCGGAGTGGAATCAAATTGTGGAGACACTTCAAAGCCAAACCCAACATTTGGATTAATTGTATAAATCCTGAAGAAGCATTTTTACCTTCAGTTAGCTCTTCCTTCAACATGTCCAACAATTTTTCATTAAAGTGG
The DNA here is from genome assembly GCA_023553655.1 of Myrmecobius fasciatus. Taxonomy (NCBI): domain Eukaryota; kingdom Metazoa; phylum Chordata; class Mammalia; order Dasyuromorphia; family Myrmecobiidae; genus Myrmecobius; species Myrmecobius fasciatus. The sequence continues at coordinate 394,495 of JAJPUD010000072.1, forward strand.
AGAAAGCATGAGGTACAGTAGAAAGGACGATGGCCTTGGAATTGGAGAATCTGGGTCCAAATCCTTGCTGCTCTTACTTACACCCTTTGCAGTATCCATCCAGATACTTAACTCCTCTGTATCTCATCTGCAAAATGAGGGGGTTAAGCAAGGTAGTTTTGAGTCAAGAAGACCCTTCAAATTTGGCTTCAGACACAACTCCAGGTCCATTTCAGCTCTAAATATCTAATGCATTGATGTTGTTGTTTGGTCATTTCAATTATGTCTTATTTTTCATGAACCTATTTAGAATTTCCTCGATATGATACTGTTTTGGCCTTTCATTCTCCAGTTCATTCTCCAGATGAGGGAACTGAGGTAAATAATGTTAAATGATTTTCTTAGGTCACATAACTACTAAGTTTCTGGGGCTAAATTTGAACTCAAATCTTCTTGACTCCAGGGACATGTATCTAGGGACATGTAGCTACCTATAATGTTATCAACATTAAATACAAAGTAGAGTCATTGTGGTTCACAATGGGGCTGTGCTTGTTTGGGCACACATTTGTTTTAATTCACAGGATTTCAGAATCTCCAAATAAGAAAATAACAATATCTGGCACCAGAGTTTCAGAGATCATATTTCCCTAACTTCTCTCAGTCTTCTTTTCTTCATCTGCAAAATGGGAATAATAACAGTAACTTGTCATGGTTGTTGTTTGGATTAAACGAGATCATAAATGTAAAAGGTTTTGTAAACCTTACAATGTTAAATAAATGTTAGCTGTTATTATTACTCATCAGCATGTACCATCTGCTCTAGTCTGATGTCTTCGTATAGCCCTTTAAGTTGCTGAGATTGGTACCACCTCTAGCATATTGGTGGGCTACATCCCTATGTCAATACTTTGGCAAGAATCACCCTGGAGGCATAGGCCAGGATGGACTGCAATTTGTGCAATATTCAGATAAGTGGGATCTCAGATTACAGGCAATAAGTCAATCAATCAACAAGACACTGCTAGGGACTCTAAGAAAGGGAGGAAAAAAACAGTTCTATTCTCAAAGAGTTTGTATTCTAATGGAAAATAAATGTAAATAACTAGTTCTATACACATTATAGCCAGATAACCTTTTTTTGTAGTGGCAAGAAACTGGAAACTGAGTGGATGTCTATCAACTGGAGAATGGCTGGTTAAATTATGGTATATGAATGTTATGCAATATTATTGTTCTATAAGAAACAATCAGCAGGATGATTTCAGAGAGGCATAGAGATACTTACATGAACTGATGCTAAATGAAGTGAGTAGAACCAGGAGATCATTGTACACGGCAACAACAATATTATACAATAATCAATTCTTATGGATGTGGCTCTTTTCAATATCGAGATGATTCAGTCCAGTTCCAATAATCTTGTGATGAAGAAAACCATCTGCACCCAGAGAGTACTGTAGGAACTCAGTGTAGATCACAACATAGTAGTTTCACTTTTTGTGGTCGTTTCCTTGCTTTTTGTTTTCTTTCTCGTTTTTGCCCTTTTGATCTGATTTTTTTTATAGCATGATAAATGAGGAAATATGTATAGAAGAATAGCTCATGTTAACCTATATTGGATTATTTGCCCTCTAGGGGAGAGGGTGGAGGGAAGCGAGGGAAAAAATTGGAACACAAGATTTTGTAAAGGTGAATGTTAAAAATTGCATATATTTTGAAAATAAAAAGTTTTAATTAAAAAAAAACAAAAAAAATTAGAACCAGAGTAGAAAAAAGGAAATTTCAGAGGAAAAGATATTGGCAGCTGGGAATATGTGTGTGTGGAAAACCTTTGGAAGGGGGAAATTGGAGTTATCTTTAAGGAAGTTAACAAAATTAAGAGGCAGAGGTAAGGGAATGGGTACATCCAATACACAGGATGGGGAAACAGGAGATGGAGTGTCATGTTTAAAGAATGGTGCATAGGTCAATATCTCTAGATTTGAGAGTGTGAGCAGGGGAATAAAATATAAAAACACTGGAAAATTAGGAAAGAACCAGGCTATTAGAGGCTTTGAAAATTAAACAGAGTATTTTGTATTTGATTCTGGAGGTAGTAGGGAGGGAGGAATTTGGTCAGACCTGACTTTAGGAAAATTCCTTTGGCAGTTGTATTAGAGGATGAGTTGGTTTAGGGAGAGATGTGACACAGGAAGATCCACCAGAAGGCTATTACAATAATCTAGTTATTGGATGATAGATGAAGTTACACTAAAGTAGGTGGCTGTTATGTGAGTGGAGAGAAAGAGGTGTTGTGAAGGTAGAAATAACAAGTTTTGGCAAGGGGAGTGACTTTGAGATGAGTCAAGAATGAAGCTGAGGGTACAATCCCTGATACTGGGAGGACTGCTGGTGCCCTTGAAAGTAATGGGGGGCAAAGGAAGATAATAAGTTATACTTTAAACATGTTGAATTTAAGACACCTGTGGAACATACCATTTATTATGTCTAAAAGGTAGCTAATGATGCAAAACTGGAGCTTAGAAGAGAGACTAGGGATATATGTAGAGATGATAATTGAATCCACTGGAGCTGATGAAATCCCTAAGCAAAACAGTATAGAGCAGAAGATCTTGATTTATAGCAATTTAACTTTTTTAAAAGATATATTTTGATGCTTGGATTTCAATGTAATTGTTTTACTTTATAATCCTATGGGTTTTATTTTATGCATTTAAAATATTATTCTGAAAGGGGGGGAGTCTATAGATATCACCAGATTCTTCAAGGAGGTCCATGACACAAAAAGTTTAAAAATATGTAACATAGAGGGAGAAGAGAGCCCAGGATAAAACCTTGGGGAGATCCCAAGCACGATATGGATGTAGAAGCAATAAAAGAACCTGAGAAAGATTGGGCAAACATAGAGAAAAAGAATCAGGATTGAGTAGTGCTACAAAAAACTAAAAGAGAAAAATTATCCAGGAAATAAGAATTAACAGTGCTAAGAAGGAAGAAGATTGAGGAAAAGGTCATTAGATTTGTTAATTAAGAGGTCTGTCAGTCAATAAATATTTATTAAGTGCCCATTATATATTTGGCACTGTGCTAAATACTAGGGTTATAAAGAAAGATAAAAGCCAGTTCCTATTCTTAAGGATCTCACAATAGAGTGAGAGAAGCAACAAGCAAATTTTTATATATAAATAAGCTACATGCAGGATAAATTGAAGATGATCAATAGAGATGAATTAAGATGATTTGGGAAAGGCTTCCTATAGAAGATGAGATTTTATCTAGGAAATAAAGGGGATGGAGATGAAGAAAAATGAAGATGGGTGAAAGTCAGTATAAATGTCAATTTGGGAGATTGTGTTTTTTTCAAGGAAAAACAGAGACTGATATCACTGTATTGAAGTATATGTGAAGGTAAGGGAGGGAGGTATTTTGTATAAAAAGATTGGAATTATGGGAGTGGAGGAAGGTTATGAAGGACTTTGAATGCTAATAGATTTTATTTTTGATCCAGGAATGATAGATACCAAGATAAGCAGGTAGCACAATCCTATCTGTGTTTTAGGAAGATCACTTTGACAACTGAGTGGAGGATGGTCTGGGATGGGAAGAGACTTGTGGCAAGGAGACCAACCAGCTGGCTATTTCAATGGTTAAGAATTGCCCTGGATGGATAGACAGGATAGATTGTAATCTATATAATATTCAAATCAGTGGGATCTCAGATGTAAGATCCTGCACCAGGATGATGTTGATGTCAGAGGAGAAAAAGAACATATGTGAAAGATATTATGAAGTTGGCAACTCACTAGACATGCTAGGTATGAAAGATAAGTGAGGAGTCATATATGACATCTAAGTGGTGAACTTGAGTGATTGGAAAGATATTGGTGCCTTCAACAGTAACAAGGAAATTATGAGTTTTGAGGGAAAGATAATGAGTCCAATGTTGGATGTTGAGTGTAAGCTACTGGACATACCATTTGAGATGCCCAGTAGGTAGTTGGAGTTCAAAACTAGAGTTGGGAGAGATGTTAGAACAAGATAAGTAGATTTGAGAATCACCAGCATTTAATCCATGGGAACTAATGAAATTCCCAAATGAAATAGTATAAAAGTAGAAAAAAAGAGGGCCCAGAATAGATCACTATTGGTAACTATGGTTAGCAGGCATGACTTTGATGATTCCACAAAGGAAATCATGGAGGAGCAATCAGGCAGGTAGGAGGAGATCTATCATGAAAGCATAGAGGGAGAAGGTTATCAACAATATTAAAGACTGCAGAGAGGTTAAGAAGACTGAAGATTGAGAAAAGGCTGTTTGACTCGGCAGTTAGGAGATTATCAGAAATTTGGGAGGAAAAATGCCATCCACATCCGGAGAGAGAACCATGGAGACTGAATTTGGATAGAAGTATGCTATTTTCACCTTTTTTGTTTGTTTATTTGCTTTTTCTTTCTTGTGATATTTTCCCTTTTTGATCTGATTTTTTCTTGCACAATATGACAAATATGGAAATGTGTTTAAAAGGATTGTATATGTATAACCTATATCATATAGTTTGTTGTCTTGGGGAGGGGGGAGGTAAGGGAAGAAGGGAGAACAATTTGGAATGCAAAAATCTCACAAAAATGAACATTGAAAACTATCTTTATATGTATTTGGGAAAATAAAACACTATTGGAGAAAAAAGAGGTCATATGTAATAAGAGAAATTTAAATTTAAGTAAATTAAATTTAAATAAATTATTAAGTTAGGAGAAAGCAGTTTTGATTGAGTGATTAGGTTGGAAACTAGATTCTAAAAGGCTGAGAGGAGGAAAAAGAGATTGAATATGTATCAAATTCTTAAACGGTTTAGCAACAAAAGAGAGGAAACATTAACTTTTAGCTAGTAGGGGCTGATGTTGATAATGTGAGGGATTTTTGAAAATGAAAATAAGACAAGCAAGTTTATAGGCAGTAGGAAAGCAGCCAGCAACCAGGATTGGAGACTGAAGATCTTCAGAGATGGATGATAAATGAGAGGGTTGAGGCAATAGAGGGCAAGGTTTGTTGAACAAGACTAGATAGAGTCGATTTACTTGTGAACAAAGTAGGGTTTGTCGTTGTAAACAAAAGAACAACCTCATTATGTAAGAAAGAAATGAGGGAGTAAAAAGTGGCTGAATGCATCTGAGTGATTTATGAGATGAAGAAGAGAGAAGAAAAAGCTCTTAGTAAATTATTTCTTTTTTTCTCAGTAAAATATGAGGCAAGGTTCTTAGTCAGGAGGGTAGCAAATAGGTAAGACATAGGAACTTAAAGGAAGGATGAAAAGTTTCGAAACTTGCTTGGTGATTGGGACAGTGAGTTAGTTTTGAAGATATAAAAGGATTGCCTTGCCATAGTATAGGCCAAATTAAGGTTATATAACATAGATTTATAATGGACTTGTTCAGCAAGATTTTGTCCAGCTTCTGTGTTATGTGTATAAGAACAAAGGCAGTGTGTGTTGAAGTAAACCAAGGCTGAGGCTTTGTATGGCAAGATGGGCAATATTATAAAGTAAGGTATTCAAGAAAAGAGAACAGTATAGAAGTGAATTTGTTGACTAATAGGTATAATACGGGGAAGAAAAGTGAGTGTAACTAGTATAGGAGTAATGGCCTGGGAAGGAACCAAGGAGTTAAGGGATTGGAAGTCTCAACATGAATGCTGAATGGAGTTTGGAGTGTCATGGAAGACAGAGAGGTGATAGGATAACATACTGTGATCAGGTAAGGGAATTATAAAGTTCATGAATACAAAGATGGGCATTTGTAGGTGATGGTAAGATCAAAGCTATGGCCACCCTTATGTGTGCCCGAGTTGGGACTGAGCAAATTCAGGAACTGTGAAGTTAGGCTGTTTAAGACAGAATTAGCATATATGATGAAGGCCCCTAATATGAGAATGGAAGGTAAGGAGAGAAAGTCTGTGACCAAGTAACTGAACTCATTGAGGATAGAAGAGGAATGTCTTGGAACCAAACAGGCAACAGTTAATACAATTTTTTTTTTTTTTTTTTTTGCTGAGGCAATTGGGGTGAAGTGACTTGCCCAGGGTCACACAGCTGTTACGTGTCTGAGACCAGATTTGAACTCAGGTCCTCCTGACTTCAGGGCTGGTGCTCTATCCACTGCGCCACCTAGCTGCCCCCAGTTAATACAATTTTGATTGGATGGTAAATATGATCCCAAAAATCTCAAAGAGACCAGTGGTCAAAAAGAAAAAGTAGTAACATTCTAGTCCAAGGTGTACTCCAATTCCCCCACCTCAACCAGTGTGGAGTTGTGGATTGTGGGTGATGGAAGTAATAGTGAGGCAGGAGGAGTGGAAATGCAGTCAGTACTGTATTTCCTGGAAGTGGAGGCCAGCTCTTTCATCAGGAAGGAGCCAGGGTTTAATGAAAGCCAGAAAATGGAAGGAATGGGAAAGGAAAAAAATTAAGGTAAAAGCAAGTTTGTTAGCTGAGAAGGGGAGGAGAGTTATAGAAAAATAGCCAACAAGGATCAAGTATGGACTTCCCTTTGTAGACAGTATGAGATAGCACAGAGATTGACAATGAGAGAAGATAAGGATGATTGGTGATCTGCTGGAGAAGATGGAATGAAATGGGATCTGAGGCATTTGTACTGGCAAGGAGGCCACCTTATTGTATGAGATAGGGATAAAAGATGATAGGAGAGGTGGAATTGTGGGAGTTGTGAAATGAGGAGGAGGGAAGAAGCCGGAGCTCTCATCTAATGGTCTTAGTTTTTTTCAGTGAAGAATGAGGTAAGGCCTTGATCTGACAGGATGGTAGAAAGAGAGTGTTATGGGAAGCCTGAGAAAGGATTAAAAGGTTTGGGTTGGCTCCTGTGGTGAGTGAGAAAACAAACTGATTAGGGAGTCATAAGGGGTTTGCCTTGCTAAAGATGAGGGCCTAGTTGAGATTGTATAACACATTTGCAGTATTCCCAGTCAGCATAGCTTCATGATTTTTTCCCTCTTCATTCAGCAGTATATGGAAAGGAACAAAGGTAGAGGATAATGGGAATAATCCACTGCTGGGGTTCAGCAAGGCATGATCATTCATAGGATAAAAGGTCTAGGGTTTCAAGTGCAGAGGGTTTGAGATAAGGAGGGGTGAAGACAACAGCCGGGACAGGGATGATGACCTGAGAAAGAACTGAATGGTGAAAAGGTTGGAGGCCATTGTGAGGATAAAGAATAAGGTTAGAGCTGTAGGGCACTTGGGTTCAGTGAGAACTCCGAATGGAGAGTTCCAGGGTCTTGTGTCAAAAACCCTGATATTTATCATAAGTCTGATCTTTGGCAAATCAAGTGATTTTGGTCTCAGTATAGTTATTTGTAAAATGAGAAAGACTGGATCAAGTGACCTCTTTGCTTTCTTCTAGATCTATGATCCTATGATCAGGACAACATGCTAATTTGTTTTATTTAATTACATTTTGATACAAGGGTTAATTTAATGAAGGGAGAAGTCATTTTGGGCAAAAAACATGTGTTTTTAAAACTACAAAAGTTTTCTTTTTCTTTTTTAATAAAGGAGAAAAGGAAGAAAATATAATTTTGTGAATTAAAAATAAAATAATAAAATTAAAAATGAATTTAAATGAACATGCATCAGGAAAGAAATACAAAAATTGCTTTCAAATAAAAATTTTAAGTCCAATTTATTTTGACTGGGTGGTGACTCTGAGGAGACTTTAGATGTTTGTATACAAGGTCCCATCATAGAGAAACCTCAAGATTAGGAAGCTGCTGGTAAAGAAAGCTATATTCGTCTGGGTTAAGGAGTAATTCACCTAGGATGAAGCTGCCATCTGGTAACTTTATATTTTAACTAATTATTCTTGTCGACTAGTTGTTAAATATAATTGTTTCTACCTGTTTAAGCAAACTTGCTAATTTTTTTTGTACCCTGGGGCAAAGCTTCAACTGTCCTGCCCTAGTTAAAACTCTAGTAACATTCATATGACAGGTACTCAGGGATGTCTTTGATTTAGAGGAAGCCTTGAAAATTAGCTACAGACTTTCCAATTAAAGATGACAGAGAGTATTTTAAATCCAACACTTCACACCCCACCCCCTTCCTTCTCTCCACCAGCCTAAATATACTCAGACCACAAAACAGAGATTATCCTAAACCAAGGGTGTGTTGTAGTCAGCTCAAACCAGTTCACAAGAACCAATTGTTAAATTTTCAGTGTGAGCATTTACACCTCAGAAATTGACAAACTCTACAAATCAGTGTTTGATTTATTGTTTTGTTGATTGTCTAGGCTTTTGAAAGTGATGGAGAAATGTTAAATAAAGTATTTAAACTTTAAAGTGTGTCTTGCATACATTTATTTTTCTTCTGGAGAGTGAGTTACACATTTTCCAACACACCACTGTTTTAAACCTAATACTTACTCTTCCCACACACAAGTTTGAAACATATTCAGTTAAGTTTGAAATCTCTCTCAATCCAGATTTCCCTGTCCACAATCTTTTTATCCACCCCTTCCCTCATTCAACCCAATTTCACTTAAGTGATAAAAGCTGCCTAAGAAGGATCATTAAGGGATGTCATAGAAATAATTTAGACTCTTAGATGAATATTGGAATGGAACAGATTCAGAGAAGGGTTTCCTATAGTGTTCTATATCTTCCTATTGTTTGTATCTATCTTTCTGGAAGTTGAGCCATGGATATTTCTCTCTCCTCATCCTTGAGTATTATTAAGTGCTCAGTTTTCACTGAGAGCTGTTATGTGCTGAAGATAGGTGCTATATATAGTCTCTTTGGGTGCTTACAATTCAATTAAAATATCCACTGTATTCAAGGCACTGTTCTAAATAGGAGGGATAGAAGGGATGCAGGTGGAAATGTGAGCAAGATCAATTAAACAACAAACATTTATTAAGCATCTACTATATGCCAGGCATTGGACATACAAAGCCCCAAATGAAAACTCTCATGCAAAGCTTTCATTCTAGCAGGAAACCAAGTTTATATATGTAGGTGTCTACAAAATAAATACAAAGTAGATACCTGAAAGAGAAAGTAAGTGGTGGTTGAAAAACCCAGGAGTCCAAGAGATTGAGGGAAAGACAACACATTCCAAGTTGCAGGGACAGCACCGGAAATCACGGGAAAAAATATTTGTAGTGGGAAAGTGTTAAAATGGGAGAACAGCTAATAACCTAACAACCAAGTCGGTGTCGGTGAAGTCGGTGAAGGGAACAAATGTGAAATAATCCATTTGTAAGTAGGGGAGTCCATGCTTCTACACTTTCTCCCCCAGGACATGATCTATGGGACCTTTCTATAATAATAAGATTATATTTATATAGTTTTTATAGCATTCCAAAGGATCATACTTTTTTTTAAATTTTCACAGCAATTCTGTAAAATGTGTAGTGCAAGAATTAATATTTTGAGGTTTAGATTGGTTAAGTGACTTGCTCACCGCTGCACATCTGCACAGGTAGGAAGTGTCCCACTTGGCGCTTAAACTTAAGTCTTTTGACTCTTAGGATGAGTCCACTGCCTTTTTATTCTCCCACTTCAAGCCTTAAATGGCAGGCTAAGGAATTTGTATTGTTCCTTATGTCCAATAGGGAGCTACTGAAGGATTTAGACAAGGGAAATGAAAAGCTGTGAATTTTTAGACTTATGTAATTCGATACAAATTCGTGGGAGACCGAGTTGGTGGCACATAGATTAAACAATCCACCCTCACCCCACATACTCATCTCTCGCCACCGGGAAGGGCAGCTACAAAAGTTTTCCCCTTTCGTCTTTTTTTTTTTTTTTTTAATAGTAGAAAAGCCCAATATCCTTAAAAAGGAGAACGAGGGAAAGGGGGACGGGGAAGGAAATCTTCTTTCCCAAAGGGATTCCACCCTCTAGCAGCAGCTGAGAGGTTACCCACCTCCTTCTCTGGTCCTTCAGTCTGGGAATGGGATCCGGACCGGGGAAGGGTACCGGGATGGCGAAGTAGCTCATTGGTCTCCAAACGCCATGTGAACGCCCCTGGTTGGCTAGGAGAGGCAGGAGGAGGCGGTTTCCTGGGTAACGAAGGAGCGAGGAGCTGTTCCAGGAGCAGCAGCAGCAGCAGCAGCCGCCGCAGCCGCCGCCGCAACAGCAGCAGCCTCCTCTCAAGCTGAGGAGCGAGGGGTCTAAACGCAGCTGGGAAGCCAAGCAAGAAGAGGCGGCTCTGACAAGTCAGAGCTGGGGCAGGTAGGAGGCGCCCACTTCCCCTGCCTCCCAGGAGCTGGACTCTGCTGGGACGGGGCAGGGGGAGGTTCCAGGGGGAAAGTCTACAGGGTGGACAGGGGAGCAGTCGGTGAGTGCGGGGAGGGGATTTCGGGGTGTTCTTGAGATACCAGGAGAGAAGCTGGGGCAACAGCTCCACCTCCGTATCTTGGGAGACGAGGGTAGGGGGGAGTAGCTCAGAAGGGTCCTCCGCTGTCGGAGGAAGAACAGGGAGCGGGGTGGGCGGGAAAGCAGAAGCTGAGGGCCGGTGATGTCCCGCCCGGGGCGGGGGGGGCAAGGTGCGCTGGGAAACTTGCGGTGTGTCCGCTGGCACCCCTGAGGAGCGGAGCTAGCGAGTCTGGGACCCCGAGGCTCAGTGCTCCCTCCCCCGCCTTCGGGAGCACACGCGAGGCTCACTTTCCCGGAGCCTCGAGCTGCCCGCGACCGCCACCCGGCGAGCGCGTGGGCGTCAGGGCTCGGCGCGGGCTATCGATCAGCGGAGGTCTGTCCTCCGCCTGCTAGGGCGGTCCGGCCAGCGGCCGGCAGCCGGGGAGGCGGGAGGCCGGAGGCCCGCCCCTCCCACCCTGTGAGGAACGCGGGCCGCCCCTCCAGGCTTGGAGCCGAAGGGATGGAAGGGAGAGGGCGCGTGTGCGGGGTGCTGCCCTCCCGGATCGACTCCCTGTACTAGGAGGGGGGCAGAGCAGCCCTCCCGCCCCCGGTTGGGCAGCACTTCCCGGGGGGGATGACTACATCCCCCCCCCCCCAATCCCCACCCGGTAGGCAGTAGTTCCGAGCTAGCCTCCAGCCCAGCCCGCCTGGGGAGCCCGCTTCGCTTGGTGCACGCTTCGCTTGGTGTGCTCTTTTGCTGTTTGCAGATAAAGAGGCGCTGGGGCTGGCGGCTCAGTCCGCTGCTTTTCCTCCCACCTTTCTGCGCCGCGCCCCCATTTCCCCCCCCCCCCAAAAAAAAAGAAAATCCAGGCAGCTCCGCAGAGACTGTTGGGTTTTCTTCCCATGCCCAAAGTCTCCTTGGTTCTTCGTCTTGAATTTTATTTAACTTATTTATTCATAATGAAAGGCACGGTCTCCAAGAAGCTCCGCTGTTTTCCCCTGTTGGCACAGAAGACTAATTAAAAATGCTATGTTGGTAATGAGTGTTAATTAGACCATTCGAAAGACTGATGCACTGTGTTTCCGAAGCTTAACTTCTGCTAGGAGACGAGACAGGTCTGGCTCTCCTCCCCTCCTCCCCCCCTTTTCATTTCTGATTTCTGACAGTGCCATCGTTGCTGAGTTGTAAAGATGGGGTAGGCTGGGGAAGGCACGGAGTGGTAGCAGGGGAATAGCGGGCGGCAGGTTTCATGGGGATACAAGTCAAAGCAAAGATGGCCTTTTCCAGTTTGGAAAACTTAAGGGGAACGTTAAGAGGAAACAATGGGTCGTGTTTAGTAACCTTTGGAGATCGTGCCCCACCTTGGGGAAAATCTTGCCGTCTTCGAAACAAACAAAAGGCGCCCATCCCACCTTGTATTGCCTGCTGAGTGACTTCTGCCTGTCCCAGGCTCTTTCAGCCCGGCTTTTCTTGAATGCCCATTTCAGAGTGACCCTGTGTCTAGGACTATATATTTGCGGTGTCTGCTTTCTAAGCTGTACCTCCCATCCATCATTATTTTTATTTGAAGCCAAAAGCTACATTTCTCCTGTAGGGAACTGGCAGGTTTGGAGCGAAAGGTTAAATCACTTTGTGGCATGATTTTGGATCTGTCAGGAAGGGGCTGTCATGGTGTATTGGGGAGGTCCTCAAGGCTGTTCCTGTGCTCCAGGGAAGCCAATGTTTTTCAATGTAATCCCAGTTGCCCCCACAATATTATGCAATACAGACCAATCTTGTGTACACCCCCCCTTTCCCTTCCAGATGCTTCTCTGACTACAGGAGAACTCTGCTTGAGCGTTTTTTTTCCATGTCCCAGTATGAAAGGGAGGGCAGCAGAAAAGGCCAATTGACCGAATCATTTTGGCATCTAAACTCTCAAACTAAATATTCTCATCCTCTCTTGGGTTGTTTTATTCTAGTCCCCTTGGCTTTGGTTGGGTTTAATTTTTTTTTCTTTAGGAAACAGGAACCTTTTACTTCTTAATAAGGGTGTTTCTGTCAATGATCAGAGGAATGAGAATTCGTTATGGCAACTTTCAACAGTCTCCCCCTTTCCCCCTTTCCAGAATCTGACACATCCTCCACCTTCCCATCCTCCATTTCCCCAAATGTGTTCAGCTGCTTGGAGCCGAGTTAGCTATGGCCGACTCCCAGAAAAACAAAAGGAATGGCCCTTAAAAAAAAAAAGAGGCAGAATTTCTTCCTATTTTCCCACTGGCTTTTTATTTTTTATTTTTATTGTTTTTAATGAAGCAAATTGCTGTCCTTGATTGCACTCTGGGTCATTAAAGCTCAGCCAGACTTAAGGCTCCATCCTACGCACTGGTTCCAGCATGAAAATTTTTTGGTTTTTTTGAGAGTTCTCAGAGTTGTGACTAAGGAGTAATAGGGATGGGATCAGGGATGGGTGGGTAGAGGAATCTTATTTATCTTTTATTACACACTGTTAGAGTTAATTAACAAGCATTTCTTAAATGTCTACTGTGTGCCAGGTATTCAGCTAGGTTCTAGGGTTACAAAGAAAACACAGTCTCTGACCCTTTGGGAAAAGATTAAAGTTACGGTGTTCTGACTCCCTGATTCCAGTGAAAATGAAGATTTACTTTGCTCAGTGTTGTGGTCTGCTGCTAAGATGCTATGGACTGTGGCTTTAGCTTTGTGAAAGGTTTCTCTCAAAATTGGTACAGGCGAGTATAGAAGGGGCCAATACTTCTTGCACTGATTAGTTTCATCAGAGGACGTCATTTCAATAGAGGGCTTCAGCAAATAAGTCTGCAAAACCTCATACAGTGAAATTTTCCTTCTACTACTTCCCTTTCCCACTCCTAACCTATATGTGGCAAGATACAAAAAAACCCTGAGTATTTTAGCAGCTTTGGCATTCCTGTGTACAAATGAAACTCTAGCTCAGCTCACTTGCATTGCAGGAATACATCTAAATTTGAGAGGAAAGCTTTTGATGACTTACCAACCCCAACTGTTTCCATCATCTCTTCCTTCCTTCCTTCCTCCTCCTCCTCTTCCTCCTCTTCCTTCTTCTCCTCTTCCTTCTTTTTCTTCTTTTCTCTCTCTGTGTTTCTTTGTCTCTGTCTCTCTGTGTCTCTCTCTCTGTCTCTGTGTCTGTCTGTCTGGCTCTCTCCTTCTCTCTCTCCCTCTCATCCAAACGACAAGTTTCCAAAGATTTTGTGGCCAGATCATTTAGAGAGTTTTAAGATTATGCTGCAGTCAAATCCTTATGTCATAATTATCTTTCCCCAATAGCTATGATTTTAGAAATAAGCTAACGGAAAATTTCTTTATTTTTTAAGGTGACTCTGGACAAATCCTTAAACGTTTCTAGGCTTTAGTTTTATAATATAAAGTTTGAACATGAAGTTGAGAGGAACAGCTAATGAATTCTCTGCAGAATCAGCATGCCAAAATTTCTTCATAAGTTGGAATGAAATTGAATAAGGATAAGATGCAAAGGTCTATACATGGGTTCAAAAAATCAATGGCATAAGTACAAGATAGGGGGTTTATAACTAGGTAACAGTCTGTGTGGCCAAAACTTGGGGGGCTTTAGTGGACACCAAACACAAAAGAAATACAGATTGACATGGTGGCTATAAAGATGAATGATATTAGGTTATGATAATAGAGAGTTAGTGTCCAGTACAAAGTACATGGATAGTACCACTGTACTTTGCTTTAGATCATATTTGGTATCTTACATTCAATTCTGAGGGCCACAGTTTAGGAACAATTTTTAGAAATGAAGGATATCAAGGATGGGAGGTAAGGAGTAGGAGTGACTAGGTCAGTGATAGCACAGGAAGTGATGTCATATGACTTTTAATTGAAGAAACAGAATGTTCACCCAGGAGAGTTGAAAACTGAGGAAGAACATGAAAGCTCCCCTCAAGTATTTGATAGAATGTCATATAGAGGATATTGTGTTAGACTTCACAGGAAAGAAATCAGAACAATGCTTGGAAGTTGCAGAGAGGTAGATTTAGGCACAATAAAAGGAAAAAAATACTTAAGAATTAGAGGGGTTTTTTTTAGACTACCCTAAGAGGGTAGGCTAAGATCCCTATCAATTGGGATATTCAAATGAATGCTGGGTAATAGTAACAGTAATAATATAATAATAACTTGATATGCCATTCTTACAGCTTCTTTTAGCCAGCTACTATGCTAAGTGCTGTACAATTATTATCTTTTTTGATCCTTATGACAACACTAGGAGGTAGATACAAATATCTTCTTTTTTTTAATGGATGAAGGAATTTGTGTGAACAGGTTAAGTGAATTGCCCCAGGTCACATCACTAGTGTATCATTTGAATTCAGACTCTAAGACAGCTGTTTTCTCAACTGCCACCTATCAGGAACATTGTAGAGGGGATTTCTAGTCACATGTAGATTAGCCAATATCAATTCTGAGATGCCTTCAAGCTCTGAACCTAGATAGTCTAATATCCAGTTCTTTCTGGAGAAGATTTAAGTTTTATAGGAAAGAGTGTTTTCCCAGCATCCAAGAAGAAGCTGGTTGGGGGAGGAGGTATATCATATAAGGTTTGGACTACCATCCTGTGGGATAAGAGCCAGCAGAGTTTTCCTGGTTGCTAGGTTTACCTAAATTTTAATTTGTCCAGCATACTGATTACAAAAAGCACCAAACAGTGCCTAACTAGGGATATACTCATAGGAGATGATGGATTCAACCAGTGGCTTCACTGGCAAGGGGAATGCCTACATGAGATAATGCCATAAATCCTCTCCCTGATTTAAGTCTTAGAGAATTGACCAGAGTACTGGACGTGAAGGGTCACATGGTCAGTATATGCCTTCATTGTTGTGGATGATCCTTCCTTTTTGAAGAGGACCAATGACATCACAAGGCAGAAAATGAACCCAGGCTTTCTTGGTTTGGAAACCCATTCCCTGTCAACTACACCACTATTGCTTCTCATAGTTTGCCTTCCATACAGTCTTGAATATTTGTTGAATCATGTGATACAGGTCAAAGGCTGCTGGATTTGTAGTTACCTGGCATTGGTTCAGATTATGGCTTTGCCATTTGTTGACTGTGTGACCTTGGGTCTCAAGATCTTTGTTGTAAAGTTGAAGGTAATGGATTAAATGACCCTTAAAGTCCCTTTTAATTCTGAATCTAGAATGCTTTAAATTTGTACTGTAGTAGAGACAATCTCTTTCAGATAAAGGAAAATCTGTCTTTCCCTCTTTCTTGCTCCCCTCCCTTTCTTTCTTTCTCTCTCCCCCCTTTTTTCCTGTATGAGGGTGCATAGATAAAGAACTTACTGTCATTTATATATATGCCTTCATGGGGTGGAGAGAAGGTTAGTGCTATTTCTGTGGTTATTAGGTTCAGATCTTGTGTTTGGATCAGAACTCCCCAACCATCTTCCAATTTGAATTCAATGAAGTAGCCAGTTTTCTCCCTTCTCCAAACCTCCTCTGCCCGGCTCCCTACAGCAACTTCCCTCTGAAATCCCAAGATTTATGGAGGAGGTCATCTAGTAGCTGTTTTGCAAATTTGCAAGCAGAAAACATTCTTCCAAGTTATTCAGTCCCTTCCATGCCCTTAGAGGACATAAGTTGGTTATCTAGTTGGTGAGATTGTTTTTTGTTTTTTGAAACATTCTCTGCCTTGTGTTTTTATCATATAAGACTTCAAGGCTCTTCCTATTCAAGAATGTCTAAAAGAAAATGATTATGCTTTGTGATTAAAAGACTGTGATTTCTCTGTTTTATGATATCTTTGTGCTTTGTTGTGACTACGTGTTATGTGTGCATCTTGGAAGATATTTCATCTTTTTGTCTGGATGTCATAGAAGCTTTCAGTCAGGTCTCATGGTAAGAATTCAAAGGCCAAAGGCTTATCTTAGAGATGTGTGTTAATGGTCATTAACCAAATACTGTGATAGCTTCAAATACACACACACACACACACACACACACACACACACACACAACTATATAATCTCCAAAGATTTATCTTAGAGATGTGTGTAACTTGTCATTAACCAAATACTTTGATAGCTTCAAATATATGTATATGTATATATATATTTGATAACTATTGATCTCTCTCTATATATATATATTTAGATGCATGTATATATACATATATATATATATATAAAACTATAGATATCTATATCTACCTATCTATTTAACTATAGATATCTATAGATATCTAAATAACTAAACTGGCCACTATCCTGAAGTTTTGGATGGAAGATGAATGGGGAGGAGGATTGGAGAATTACATTGTTTTTAAAAAATCTGATTATAAAAATTCTTCTCTTCAGGTATTTGCTGGAGCCCATGAAAGACTACAGCCAGTATAATGAACACATGCTAGCTGGACACAAGGCAATTCCTGGTGCCAAGTGTTTATATTGATTTATGGGAGAAAGGGACTCCAGGAGAGGGATGCTGATGCTATCATGGCACTGGATTAAATGCCTATTTGTATTTTTATTGACATATAAATTTTCCATGCCAAGAAGGCAGTGATGTGGCACAAAGCCCTGGATGTGAACTCTTCCATGCCTCCCCTTGCCCTGGTTCGAGTGAGGTGAATCCCAGAACTGAGCTAAGATCCCAACTGCAAGCCCTCACAATGTCTGCTGCTTTGTATATTGTCCTTAAGGCATTGATGGCAAGCAAACCTTCAAAATGGATTTTAAGAAAACAGGAAGATATTTGAAAGAGTGTTCTTAGTTTTTTTTTTTTCCTGGTGGATGTATGTGTATTTGAGCGAATGTATGCCTCATTTTCTCCCCCATGTTTTTTATTCACCTGTGGATTTAGAAGAAAATCTTTTGAAAAAGAAGAGTTTTGTATTTCTGGGAAATGGAATCTGTCTCTGAGTCCAGCCAACATCAGAAGAGAAAACCTGTAACACATGGCCTTGAAGATCAAAAGAGGGTAAGTGAAGGGGTTTTACCTGTTTGTTTTTCACTTCTAGTTTGCTTAGTACAATTCCAAGAACTCATGTGTTCTTGATGGTTGGTTCTCCACTGTTGTGGAACTGCTGTGTTGGAGCTAGGTCTCGTTTCTGTTCTGGGGTTATGTAGTTGTCTAAAATGCCTGGATTTAATGCAGAGCGGAGGACATGATAAATTGTGAGAAGAGCTTCATCAGCTATGGCAGTTAGAGAAGAGATTTATTGTTCTCTCTTATGAATGGAAATAAATGTTTGCCATAAGCATATTGGGAGAAACAGATATGCTTTGCTTTTCAGAGTTATTCATTGTAAGCAGCTTTTGAAAATGCTGCCATTGGTGGTCATGGTTTGTTGCATGTGTGATGGTCCCTTATGTTTTCTGGTTACTTGATCACTTGCTGGGCTCCTAATCTGTTTGGTGATTTCCCCCCATTTGAAAAGATCATACTATTTCGAAACAGACTCCTGGATTTGCTTTACTGGTTGGCCATTGGTTTGAGAATCTATGTTAGCAAAATTTGTTGTGACTTAATTTCAGAAAAATCCCTGTGCTTTTGGAAATTGGAGGGAAGAAGGTTGGTAACTTTTTTTCATTTCTTAAAAAATGAAAATGGCCAGGAGATCACAAGGTATTCAACTGTTTTTGGAATGTTTTTTCCCTGGAAGTCGGGATGCATCATGGTAGAATGGAAGGAATATTTAACACAGAAATCTGTTCAGTAAACAAGAATTTTTAAAGCACCTACTGCATGCAAAGAAGAAATGAAAAAAGTACCATTATCCTTGCCCTAAAAGGATTTACAGTTTATTGAAAGGGAAAGGGATACATAGATAAATATAATAATATGAGGTAGAGTCTCAGATAAGAGAGACACCCAAATAAAGTTTTCTAGAAAAGTTGATTCAGGGAAGAACTATTTCAGCTCAAGGAAGCAAGGAAGATGTTCTATATGAAGTAACCCCTGAGCTCAGTGTCAAATGAAAAGAAGGATTTTTGAGAAATTAAGCTAAGAAGGGATTTCATTTCAGGCATGGGGAACAGTCTGCATCAGACAGGTTTGGTGGGGGTGATGATGATGAATTCTCTTCTCAATAAGTTGAGTTAGAGATGATGACAAGACACTCAGGTGGAGAAATCCCCAAATAAGATTATTATTGGATTTGGGAATCATGTGCATGGAGGCAATAATTGAATCAGTGGGAACCAACAAGTCACTGAATCAGAAAATTTAGAGTACAGAAAAGAGCTTTGAGGAGAATAGGAGGGAGATAGCTGCACTCAGAAATTAGGAATGAAAGATTGTACTAGTAATGAAGACTGAGAAGGAGCAGTTAAACATATAGGAGTAGAATGTAGTGACTCTATGACAGTAAGAGGGTCACATGTTGCAGAGGTCAAGAAAAATCAGGACTGGGTCAAAGGTCATCTGGTTGAGCTAGTAAGCTATGATTGGCCACCTTTGAGAGTATGATGGGTTTGGAAGCCAGAGTATAAATACCTGAGATTGTTGTTTGTTTTTTGTCCTTGAAGGGGATCATCATGGGAGGTGATGTCATGACATGCAAGTAAATTGGGTTTAAGTGAGGGAGGGGTGGGCAAAGAAGTGGATGAGTGGTCAAGAAGAGATGGAAGTCACTGTAGCAGGTTAGCAAAAGGAAATCTATCAGTTGGAGAAGAGATCTAGAATGAAAGAAAGTTCTTTTAAGGGTGGGAGAAAACCAATCATGTTTGTAGGCTGTAAGGAAGGAGGACGGAGATAGGAAGAAGCTGAAGGAGAGAAAGGGAGAGGATAAGGGAGAAGAAGAGATGATGATATTTATTGATGATGATGACAATGACTAGGGCAAGCTCCCAGATGAGACAAGAAATAATGGATTCATGGTCAAAATTAAAATGGTTAAGAAAGGAGAGTGACCCACTTCATACTTTCAAACTAGAATTAAAAAGGGAGACTTTGAAAGGTTTTGAGCTGCATTGGAACAGAGATAAAATGAAGGTGCCCCATTTCAGTAAAGTAGGAGAGAATTTCCACCCTGGGAGAAAGATTCTGAAGTCCCATCTGATATAGATTGTTCCTCGTGCCTGGATAGTCATATGGAATTGATAGACATTTCTCCAGAAGGGATTTTGGACTCTAATATAGTTATGCCATTATGATCCTCTTCGAGGAACAAAGGGCAACAATCAACCAACTATATTTTACAAATGAGGATACTGAGGCACAGAGAGTTCAGTGACTTCCTTAGGATTGCATTAATAGTAAGTAGAAGAATTGGGATGTTAAGCAAGACTTCTGGCTCTTTATCTGATGCTCTTTCCATGAAAAAAAAAAGTTAATTTCTTAAAGCCAGAACGGTTTTTACATGATGGCTAAAACTAAGGGATGCTGCCACTCCCTATGGGTGGCTGAGCGAAAATAAAAATGGATCATCAGAGTTGATGAACTGGGAAACCAAAGTGTTGCAAAGATTATCTATGTGAATGATGAAATTGGAAGGATGAAGGCAGGAAAGTTAGAAGTGGAAAGGAAACTGAACAAGGTACTAAAGTCACTGAAGAATAGAGAGAGGGATCTGGAGCTTGGTAGATGCCTGGAAAAAAACCAAAAATTTATTGGATGATATCATCTAATGTTGTGAATTTTGATGAAAACATTGCTGAGTGATAGTGACAGAGGGAGGGGACAGAAGTGGCAGAGGGGGAGCAAGGATGTGTGCTATCTCCTCCTGGTCTTAGAAATCCTGGGTACTTGAGTCCTTATTACCTGTATGACAGCCAAGTCACATAATCTCTCTGTGCCTCAGTTTCCCAATAGGTAAAGGGGAAATGATAATGTGCTATTCTGAAGATTCAATTTGATCACAAATGTAAAACATTATGGAACTGTGAAGCATAAAGCAAATGTGGCTATTATTATCCCCACCATGAGATTTGATTGAAAAATATGTGGTATTTAGTCTAGCATGATAAGCAGTCTTTGTGAATAAACTTTCTGCTTTATTCATCTGAGATGTAAAAGTATTGGACCCTAACCACCTACTATTCGAGAATATAGCTTTTTACTAAAAAGAATTTGGCATTGGATTTTGCTTTTATTTGCAAAAGGTAGAAACAGTTTAATTAAACTGTATTTTTTAAAGAAAAACCAGCTTCTAGAAACAGCACAAACAAACCTGGGCTTTAATGAGTTGTTCTTTCAGAAGAATAACTAGCACTTGAGGAACCAAATGAAACAGTAAGTGGAGATTGTTGTGTGGAATATAACTTATTAACTGTCCAACCAGCTGACCCTTCTTCCTCTTGGTTCCATGGAATCATCCCCATGGAATGGAAGATTAATTGATAAGGGCAGTGAGCAGATCTCTGGATTGACTTGATTTTACTTAGCATTATCTGAATCTCCCAACCTCTTGGTAGCGGAACATTTGGAACCTTTTGACACCTGACGTAAATTTTAATTGGTCTAGTACACTAAGATAATAAGCACTTATGATGGTCTCTTTTTGGGTTAGGTGTAGAAGTCTGCATCTCCCATCTGCTCTTGGCTCTGGTTGTACTTGGTACACATGTACGATGGAGTCTCTGAAAGTATAATATAACCCCAAGTGAGGCTCAGTAGCAGCTGGGATAACATCAATTGGTCATGCTTAGCTGACATTCATTTTAACTTGAACTCTAGCCGTCATGGAGATTATTAAATTTATAATGATATATGTACGATCCATATTAATGACTCTTCATGCTTGGGTGATCTCTCACTTACACTTGCAAAAGAAGTCTTAATAGAGTATTAAGTTTCCTTTCCTGGTGAATTTTCTAGGAAAAGATTAGGAGCCCAAACTTTGCTTTGGGAAATATATTTGCTGATAAGTGTGCTTTATCATGGTCTCTATTGCTGGGATACTAATTCTGCTTCTAAAAATATCACAACAGCTTCTGTTTGTGCTTGTGTGCAAACACACACCTAATTTGCATCCAGTGTGAATCCAAACATTCCTTGTTGCATGCTGTCTTATGGGTCCTGTCCATGAAGATGAAAGGGAGATTTATGGTTATTAGGTAATCCATGTGAATTAAAAGCCATTGTTCAAGGCATGTTGACTAAAAAGGAAACAAAGGCACTATTGAATTGTGGACAGAAAAATCAGGGAAATTCTGATGCTGCCACACTGAAAACACTAAATATTTTTCAACCTTGATAACCAGAATCCTCCTGGCACTCACAGACATTAATGAGAAGCAGACATATGAAAGAGTGTGTGTGTGTGTGTGTGTGTGTGTGTGTGTGGGTATACATGCAGATACATGTATGTGTTTGAGAATAAGGATTACCATGGGAGAGTTTTCTCATAGATAAATAGCACTGAGCAGAAAGACATGGGGAGAGGTGTGATTGGTTTAGCATTGCTCTAAGATCTGAGAGTGCTGGATTTTTGTCTTGTAGTCTAATGAATTGCCTTCAGTTCTTCTTAGTGTTATAATGGCTTGTAGCACTGGCCTTGGCTACACCTCTGCCCTGACAATGATGCTTTTGGTATTCTGGGAATTTGTCAGGCGTCTATAGGAGTAACTTTGCCCTTTCCAGGATGTTAAGCACATACCTGGAGACTGAACTGAAAGTTCTAAGATTTGTCCCTCAGAGTCTTACTGAGACTTAGGGCAACCTGAATTTAAATGTGTGTATTTTTTTTAACTATCTTGCATTTATTCTGTATATATTTCTTTGTTGATTCCTTTAATAGAAAGTAAACTCCTCAAGAATAGGGATTGTTTATATTTTGTACCCCAGCTCCTAGCATAATGTCTAATATCTCCTAGTCATTTAATAAGTTTGATTGATAGTTGCTTTTTAAAAGCCTTTTTGAGAATAGGGACAGGGACT
This sequence comes from Myrmecobius fasciatus, assembly GCA_023553655.1. Classification (NCBI taxonomy): domain Eukaryota; kingdom Metazoa; phylum Chordata; class Mammalia; order Dasyuromorphia; family Myrmecobiidae; genus Myrmecobius; species Myrmecobius fasciatus. The sequence goes on from JAJPUD010000072.1 coordinate 416,735, forward strand.
GGAACTTATATTCCATTGGTATAGGAACATGAAGCATGGAAATTCACTGTATCCATGAAAATCAGCCCCATTCTCTGCAGTTATTTTAGGTGTTATTATTCAGTTGTGTTGACTTTTCATGATCCCATTTGGGGTTTTTCTTGGCAGATACTGGAGTGGTTTGCCATTTTTCTCAAGTACATTTTGTAGTTGAGGAAATTGAGACAAAAGGGTTAAATGATTTGTCAGGGGCCACATAGCTAGTATCTGAGTCTGGATTTGAACTCAGGACTTCTTAACTTCAGGCTTGGCAGTCTTGACACTGTGTCACCTAAGTGCCTTGTAGTGTTAAAGAGGTACTTAAAAGACTTAGACTTTAACTGATTTGTCAAGTCAAACAGCCATTTTGTGTCAGAGATGAGATATGAATCCAGATCTTTCTGGATTTGGGACTAACTTGCTATCTATCATACCACACTGTCTCTCATTCTCTAGTAGCATATGAGAATTGCTTCTTATGGAGAGTTTATTTTTTGTAAAATTGTACTTTGCACTTGGAGCACGACACCATATATTTAGAGTTAGATAGACATTAGACATTTAGTCTAAATACCTCCCTTTACAAACAAAAGGTGCTCTATAAAAGTTTGCAACTTGTTCACACAGATGATAATTGATGGAGTCAGTATTGGAACCCAATTCTCTAGACTAAAAAATCAAGTATTCTTTTCAGCAGCACCACATTGCCTTTCATCATAGACGTTTCCCATCTATTTCCCCATTTCATCCATGTAGAATTACTTGAGAAATACATAGGACAGCTATCATAATTTCCTATTTGACAAAAGAGGAAAATAAGACACAGAACGGTGAATTCACTTGTTCAGGGCTGCATCTGAAGTAAAGCTAGTATTTCACCAATGGGTCTTTTGGCTTCTGGTCAGATATTCTTTCTAGTGTAGTTTATTCTTGGGAAGATCTGGAGTACTTAATTTTTTTTCTTTTTTTAAAAGGTCTGCAATTTTATATGTGCAAGGGGAAGTGGGAAAAAGCAGCAGTGCAAGTGTACCATTGTATAAGCATAGGAAATAAAATGATGGATGTGCATTAGAAGTTCCATTCTGAATTTGTGAAGTTTATTGCTATAAATAACATGTAAAGTACTTTGCAAACCTTAGAGAGCTATATTAATGCTAGATTATCATCATCATCAACATCATCAGTATCAGCATCCCTCCTGGTGACTACTTTGAGGCTGATTCTGGATGGCAAGGATGTAAGCATCCATCATTTACCAAATTCAACAATGTACTGTAAAAAAGGAAAAGAAAAGACTTTCAATAGAAACCTGACAGCTGCTACTGGGAGAATACAGTATAAGAACTCCTATTCAGGGATGTAAGAATGCACTTACCCAGGGCAGACAGAAGCAAAATTTTCCCCAACATGAAGTTATTGATCATTCAAAGGAAAGACTTTTAGATTAAGTTCTCACCATTCCCACTCAGAAGTTTGCCCTTCACAGAAGAGACTTTTCCACAGAGGATGACTATTATAAAATAGAATTGCAAAATAGTGTGGAAATGTATTCAGTGTTTTTAAATACAGCTGATGACTGACTGCTGACAAAGATGATTTGGTTTAAATTCTCTACTCCCTGCTTGTCAGCTATACAGTATGAAAACATATTCAAGTACATTTTTTAAAATGGCTGTTGTAAGCTGATATCTGCCTTTTTGTACCTTACACCCACTGAAAAAGTCTCCATGAGAAAGATTTGAATTCATATCTTACTTCTGATAGAAAATGGCTATTTTTTTCAGGCAAGTCATTCAAATTCTAAGTGTTTTTATTGGACCTTCATACACTTTGAAGATAGCGATTCCAAATTTCTACACCTACCTACCCATCCTCTCAGTCACACATTCTGGACATTTCCCAGTTATCTTTGATTCTTCCTTTCCTTTACTTCTGACATCTTAATTCAGCAATATCAAAATGAAATAGAAAAGGATTCCTGTGAACAGCACATTGATTTAGAAAATCCACAAATTAACATTATCTGTGTCATGTTGTTGTATTCTTAATTATTTTGTTAAGCATTTCCCAATTATGTTTTAATCTGGGTCCACTTGGAGTTTTGTGGCTTTGAATTCAACCTCTCTGAATCTTTTTACCAAGTCTTTGGAACTATATACCTAGACTGCTTTTGACTCCTACATATTTCAATCAACTTGAAGAGCTTGCCTTTCTTTGAATATGACACTTGATTTCCCATATTTGAACCTTTCCTCATGACATATCTTCTACCTCCAACATTTTCTATCCTTTTCCCTGGAAGGATTTTTACCTATCATTTAAGATAATTTAAGTATCATCTCTTTAATGAAGTCTCTTCTATCCCACATTCTACTGCATGGATTTTCTTTTTCTTTTCTTTTCTTTTTTTTTTTTTTTTTTTTTTTTTTTTGCTTTTTGCTGAGGCAATTGAGGTTAAGTGACTTGCCCATGCATGGGTTTTCTATGTTCTGAACTATAGGAACTTTACAAAAATTCCTCACATTGCATCTACCACATTTGATGTCATGTTGTGGTTATTTGTGGATATAACATATCTCCCTTATTAGGTTATGTTCCTCAACAGTAAAGGCTGTTTCTTCCTGATCTTTGTGTATCCCAGAGTGCCTTGCTTATTGTCCTAGAAGATGCCCAGAAAATGTTTTCTGAATGAATCCATGAATGCTATTTCAGACTGTTAGATAAAATAAAATGTCAACTTCTTGTGCAATTTTGAGCTGAATTTAGCGTCCTGAATAGTTGCTTTATTATTTTATTTACTCCTTGCCAATGTCATGTTTTACTTTCTTTTGTTAGAGTGAAAAAAAGAATAGGATGAGAAATACTAAGCCCTCACAATTAAGTTTCTAAATTTCCTAAAATTAATTTTCAACTTTGTAGTTTTCTTCCAACTTTTGTTTGGTTTTGGTTTGTTTGAACTTGTGACTTCATCAGCATGTGAAAGTTATTGAACATTCATTTGAAACAGTCTTAGAGAATTATGGTTTCTGAGAAATTAAAGAGCTCTGATGGACATGACTTTTCAATAATAAGGTGGTTCAAGCCAACTCCAATAGATTTGTGATGGAGAAAGCCATCTGCATCCAGAGAGAGGACTATGGGAATTGAATGCACATCACAACGTAGTATTTTCTCCTTTTTTATTGTTGTTTGCTTGCTTTTTGTTTTCTTTCTCATTTTTTTCCCTTTTTGATCTGATTTTTTTTGTGCAGCATGTTAAATGTGGAAATATGTATAAAAGACCATGACATCAGGAAGGTGATGCCATGAAATGCATGTGAGTTGGATTTAAGTGAGGGAAGACTGTGCAAAGTCACCAACTCAACTTTCTTCTCCAGAGTCATCTAGGTCCAGTGGCAAGATATAGATCAGGATGACTGGAGGTGGCCCTGGATGAAGCCAGATTTTGTGAGGCAAAACAGTTTCAAAAGGATTCATTTTTCTCTTTAGATATTTGTGCCTCTCAGATGTGGTCTGGACAAATGAATAAGTGTCAGAAGGGAATAATTCTATTTAGCCTGGCATTGTCAAGCACTTCACAGCCAAACTGAGCTGAAAATGCTGCCCACCCAAGCCAGGAAGCAACCATTGCCACCTCTTTGAAGATGGAATCAGACAGCTGTTGCAAGTTGGGATGTCTCATGACAGCTTCTTGCTTGGCTGACTTGCCTGTCTTGCTGGCAGTCTCCAGGATGGTAATGTTTAAAATCCCTATGGGCATGTGGACTTCTAAGCAACTATATCGCATTTCACATGTGACTTAAGAAAACCAGGAAGCAGGGTGGCAGACAGGAACTTACAATTCAATTTAACAGGTATTTTAGTGTTTGTTATTTGTCCAGCCCCAAATTATGAAGAATCTATAGAATTATAAAGCATGGTAGTATTCTTATATGCAAAGAAATTACAAGTGTCTCTGGTGCTCTGGAAAGTCTGATTTTATATATATATATATATGTATATGTATATACATATTACATATATGTATATACATATACATATAACAATTAGATGGTTATTTGACACACTGTATGAGAAGTGATCATAACGGAATATAGGGGCTGACTACTCTGTAGATATTTTTAAAAGTAGGCATTGTAGTGGGAGCAGTCTGTCTTTATGGAAGAAGAAAAACTTGGAAGAATAAATGAGATTAGGATGAGTGTATATGGACAACTAGCAAATTGAGGGAAATTATTTTAGAGGAAATAATGAGGAAATTCTCAGTGGTCCAATCAAAGAACCATAAGGAAACCAGCCTAGTGGGAACAGAGCATTTTTGTAGTTGAGTAGTAGGGTTATTCTAGCTACAAGAAGTAAGATTCCAATTTTGGAGGGTTTTAGAAAGCAGCCTGAAAGTGTTGGGTCTTATCTCATAGAAAATGGGGAATCACTGAAGGGTTTGGAGCAGCAGAGTCTCAAGAAAGTGATGCTTAAGAATAGTTTTGGTTATGGCTTATAAGCTAGATTGAGGTCAAGAAGACAGGAAAAGAAATAGTGACTGAGAAAAATAATTGAAAGACAAGTCAACAAGCATTTATTAGATGTCTGCTGTGTTCCAGATACTATGTTAATCACTGGGAAGAGCTCACAGAGTAATGGGATGTTATAATTGAGATGGGGTATGATTAGGACTTGGACTGAAGCAAAATCAAAGAGACTTTGTAGTGGCAGAAACCAGAGGCTTTATAGACTGAGTGGACATTGGAACTGAAAGAGAGAAGATTGAATCCAACATGTTTTTAAAAGCTAATCCTGAATCACCAAAAGAATGGTGGTTCAATAGCTATTGAATGAAGTCAGTGATCCATTTATAATGACTCTACCTACATCATTTTGTTTTTTGTAACTTCATGTGATACGGTCATTTGATATTATCTCTATTAGTAGAAATTGGTAAACTGATAAACAGAAAAGTTTTGTCTTGTGTGATCTTAAGCAATAAAATAGATAGAACAAAATTTGTTCTCCCCCCTTTTCTCATTTAATTATTTCTCCTTATACCACAATACCTTCCTTGGATAAGGCACCATAATATTGGTTTTTATTGTATATTCATTCCTTTTGAGGAAGAGGAAGAGGTGGGGGACAGACTACAGTTGAGATTTGATTTGAGTAAGGAATCCCAAGTCAGGAACTTCTTTAACAATTCAAATTGCCACCTTTATTGAAAATTATAGTTTGAGAGCTTTCTAGGGTTCAGGGACCTGTCCAGGGTCACACAACCAATGTGTGTACCTTGTGTATAGGTGGGGTTGAACCCCAGTTTTCCTAGCCAGTTCTCTGTTTATAAGCCACACTGCCTATCATGGGGAAGAGAGACCCATTCTGCTTTGACAGTGATTTCTCTTAAAATTCTACATAAATATAAACTACTGTCACTCCTAATGATGGAGAAGAATCTAGAAGTTCATTATGCATAATATAAATTATTAATCATACCAGTAATTATTAATTAATATGAATAATATTATTATTTGCCATAATGGAGGAGAAACCTTGAGGAGGCCATTAGCTGCCTCCTCTGGACCAGATGCCAGAAGCTTCAAGCTTAAAGACCAGGGGACTAGAATTCTAAAATTCCATTTCAAACTTGCCGGAGAATTAATTGTACACATGCTTTGCTAGTTTAATTTCATCAAGGGAGCATGCCAAGGCAATATGTCTCTTGTTGTATTGGCTCTCTAAATCTAGTCTTTTTTTTTTTGAGACAATTGGGGTTAAGTGACTTGCCCAGGGTCACACAGCCAGCAAGAGTTAAGTGCCTGAAGACTCAGGTCCTCCTGACTTCAGAGCTGGTGCTCTAACCATTACACCAAAAGATATTCTAGTCTTATAAAGACTAAAGACAGTTAACAAGCATTTATTAAGCCCTGATGTCTAGTGGCCATAGCACCAGCAGTTCATCCATACTACTTCCTCCTAAATCCTCACTCTTTCTCTAATCATTTCTGCTGAATGTGTTGGAACCTGCTTAGACTTAGGGCACCTCATGTTTTATTGTACAGGAACTCCCCTATATCTCAAATCTTTTTGGCCAACATCCCATGTACCTTTTTGGCTTCAATTGATTACCTGGCTCTCACTTGAGGACCCTTACTCCTTACAAACATCTTCATTACCAGCTTTTGCTTTCTTTCTCTCTCATTTTCAGTCACATAGCAAGGGATTGGGGAGGCCATACTTCTTGTCTCTTTCCTTGCCACCATGTAGATTCAATGACTTTTCCTCTTTTGAAATCCTTATATTCCTCCTATCCTCTTCTCAACCTTATAGATCAATATTGTACCTCTTCAAGGTGAAAGCCATTTTAACTTTTTTCAGTGAGTTTAATAAGTAGCTTAGCAGCTTCCTCTCCACACCATGTCACCATCCACATCAGAAATTTCAACTATCCTCTTTTACATTTAGATTATTTCCAAATCTGTATCTATAATTCAAACTTACTAATTACCCAAAAGACTTCTCCGTCTGAATATTCTACTGACACCCCAATATAAGATCAGAGGAGAGTAGAGAGAGAATTGGAGGGAACCTCAGAGGAATCTAGTTTAACTCCCCTCAATTTACAAATGAGACTGATCCCAAAAGAGGTTAAATATCTTGTTCAAAGTCACACATCTAGTTAATATCAGAGAAGAGATTTGAAACCATGTACTCTGACACTAGAGTAACTATTCTTTCCATTGTGCCACATTGCCTCCCATGTTTTATTTTATTCTAGGCTCCCATTGCTGTTTGCCAGGACTACTGCAATTCATCCTTCACAAAATTGCCAGATTAATCAGACTTATGTGAAAATATGAGAATGTTACTCTTCTGCCCCAAAACTCATCAGAAGAAAATTTATCAAGGAAAGAAGAAAGAAGAAAGAATAAAAGAAAAAATGGAGGAAAAAAGAAAAGAAGAAAGGATGAAAAGAAAAAAAAGGAAGGAAAGAGAAGGAAGTAAGGGAGGCAGGGAGGAATGGAGGGAAGAAAGAAAGAAAGAAAGAAGGAAAAAAGAAAGACTTTGGACAAGAAGAAAGAAGAGAAAAGGGGAGGAAGGAAGCAAACACATATTGATTATTGTTTTCTATATACTAGGACCTGAACTGTGCACTGGAAATAGAAATATAAGTAAAATCAAAAATATTCCCTGTCCTCAAAGAACATACATTCTATTTTGTTGTTGTTGTTGTTGAGGCAATTGAGGTTAAGTGACTTGCCCAAGGTCACACAGCTAGGGAATGTTAAGTGTCTGAGACCAGATTTGAACTCAGGTCCTTCTGACTTTAGGGCTGGTGCTCTATCCACTGCACCACCTAGCTGCCTCATAACATACATTTTAATATTGTGAGACAACACACAAAAATGAGACGAGTGTATGGGATGTGTGTGTATGCTCATATAAAGGGGGTGTGAATAGAATTAAGGCAACTTGTGGTGATGGAGGGAGCATGACATTGAAACACAGAAAATAATTAACTGATCCAATAGAAAAATGAAGGTAAGATCACTTGGAATTGATCTTCCAAATGGAGGCTCCAGGAGCAACTCACCAATGAAAAAAGGCAACTAGGAGGAATATTTCAGAGTAAACAATAGTAGGCTTGTTCCAGACTACAGAGGCCCAAGGTTCTGAGGGAAGATCCAGGATGAACAGGCAGTAGAGGGAGTTTGAGTTTGAAATCAGGAAAGTCAGGAATACGATAATTTCCCACATTTGGGTACCATTCATTCTTTCCAGTTTTATCTCGTTACTACCTTCCATGTTTTCCATGCTTGAGTCAAACCGAATATTTTCTATACCTTGTATGTGTCTTTCTCTTCTCACATCCTTCAACTTACTTACCCTGCCCCTATGTCACCAATTGTTTAAATCTGGCTCAATCTTTAAGTCCCAATTCAAAACCCACATTTTCCTTAAAGTCTTCTCCAATGTATTTCTATTTGGACTCCATATAGCAATTTAGTTAAATTGAACAAAAATTTATTAACTATCTACAACATATGAAGCACTGTGAGTCCTTGGTTTATACCTCTCATATTCTGAGGCCATATTGTATGACATATGGCCATATTGCATGACAGAGTTATATCCCTTTATTAGATTGTCAGCCCCCTGAGGACAGGGTCTGGCTTGTTAATCTATGTATTTTGTCCAGTGCCTAACCTTGTCTTCTCTCTCTCTCTCTCTCTCTCTCTCTCTCTCTCTCTCTCTCTCTCTCTCTCTTTACATATATATATATATATATATATATATATATATATATATATATGGTAAGGGGAGAAGGAATAGATAATATAAGAGAACTGAACACTTATGAAGAAAGTCTGCCACAGAAACTACAAATAAGCCAAAGACAAATCCTATAATTACATAGGCTTTCTGGTTTATTGGAAATCATATAGGACTTGGGGTCAGAAAGACACAAGTTTCAAAGTCACCTCCTGCACTTGTTATTATTAGGAAAGTCACTTAATTTCTCTTAGCCTCAATTTCCTTATCTAGAAAATGGGAATACAGTACCTCAATTACTTTAATGGGTTGTCTATCAAATGTAATAACCAATGTAAAAACCTTTGCATACATTAATGTCCCAAGTAAATGCCAGCTCTTGTTGCCTGCTCTGCTATTTTGCAGAGAGAGATTTCTACCCAAGTCTACCTAAGATCATCTTTAGATGATATAACAAGATTGTTACTTGAAGTGCTTTTGTTCACTTTTAGTGGATGATACCAAAGCTAAATATTGTGCTTTTATCCTAAGATTGCTTAATTTAGGAAAGGCCCTCCAATAATTCTATATTGACTTCTTCATACACAATGAATTCAAGTGACCCATAACAATCTGGGAATTTTTGACTCAGCACAAAATTAATTAAGAGTTAAACACAAACCCCCTTTGGTTGGCACTCTGTCTTAAATATCTGATACCACCTTCTTGCCTTAATAAGACCTGCATAGTGAACATAAGTATAAAGTAAATCCCTGTGTCATCACTCTGAACATGTCATCTTGATACATGGGATGCCGGAATAATGATGAGAGGTAGAAGAAACTGATGTGTGTTTGCATTGAATACTGCACATCCTTTGAAGAGTAAGGTTTTATTATTTTTGTAACTAAATCCCTGAGAGACATACTGATAGGAGTGAAGTTTTGTAACTAAATCTCTAATAGAAGCTGAATTTCTTGTACAATTTAATTCAGAAACTATTGCTTGAATACCATATGGGAGGCAGCTAGATGTTATAGTGGATAGAGCACTTGATGTGAAGTCAGGAGAACATGAGTTTAAATATGGACTTAGAAACTTAGCACTTACTAGCTGTGTGACCCTAGGCAAGTCACTTCATCCCAATTGACTATTCCTTCCCCCCAAAAAAGCATACTTACCATATGAAAGACACTCTTTGCGGTCTAGGGGAGGATGTGAAGTAGAATAAATAAAAATCACTGTCCTCAAAGTGCCTACGTTTAGGGAATGTGCACAAAGAAATAATGTGATGTAGAATATAGACATGTATAAGAATGAATGGGTGAATAAAACATTTACTAAGCACTTTCTATGTGTATAGTCCCCTGCTAAGTGCAGGAGATGCACACAGAAAAGCAAGGTAGTTCTCACTCTCAAAAAGTTCATATTGTAATGGGGCAAACAATATCTATGGAGATTTCAGCTGCAAGTCAGATGGAAAAGTCCCATGGTCCTTAGAGTGGAGCAAGTGACAAAGCAGATGGCCATGCCATCTTTAATGCATTTTCTTTAATGTCAATTCCACTGATAAACTCATATCCATTTATGGTAGTGAACCATTTGACAGTGCCAAAGAATTTGGTGACCAAAGCTTTCTTTTCTAAGTCTTCAATAACCACGGTTATAGTTTCTTCAAGAACAATTTCTAGGCAGCATTTCCACAAGGGCTACTTCCCAGTATAATGTCCAGGCTGAAAGCATTGCTATGTCTGAGGGTCTTGAGCTCAGGGTATTAGGCTGACTTCATCTATGTCTGAAGGGAGATGATGGTCAAAGTGTGGTTTGACTTTCCTGGTACTTGCTGCCTTCTCTCTCTCCACCCTGGGGCCTTGTTACTTCAGTTAGGCTGGCTTGCCTATTCTATATATGCCAGTTGATTGGCTTTTGTTGGGGATGGAAGGATCCTTTTCTATTGAAAATGTTTCTTCAGATCATGGCTGTGAGAGCTGGAAACTAAGAGAATAGATGATGAGAAATAAACACATTGATTGTATTTCCTTTCTAACAGGCTAGTCCTGAAAGGAAGGAGAGATGAGGGAGGGAGATAACTTTTAATGGAAGAGAGAAGCTTATTTTTTTTTTCAAATGGGGGAGTCTTGAGTTTTTTGAAGGCAGAAAGGAAGGATCCAGTAGAAGATGCAATGCAGGAGAAAGACTATGTCTATGGAGCAATATCCATGGGAAATTGGGGAACATAGAATGGACGATATCCTTGAGAAAGGAGGAGGAGTGAATGAAGGTTCTTGGGTGTATCAAAGAGAATAGGTCAGTATCACAGTAGATTCTCAGAGGTATAGGATATATAGTACAATTTGTTTCTGAACAAGAATCCTCTCTAAAACATCTCAATAAGTAATTATCCAGTTTCTGATTGAAGACCTTTAGTCTAAGAGGGAAATCATACCTCCTGGGAAACCTATTGCATTTTTTGTCAGCTCAAATTATTAGGAAGCCTGCCTTATATTGAAGTAAATTCTCCATCTAGTAGACTCAGATTTAGAGCTTGAGGGGAGCTGAGATCCTTTCTCTTATTTTACAAATTAATAAACTGAGGCTAAGTTTGCACAGGGAGGTAGTAATGAAGAGAACTGGAATTTCAACCCTGATCCTGAGATTCCGATGCTCTTTCTACAGTATCACACATTACTTCCTCTTGCATAGATATAGATGTGGAGCCAAGGACTACTAATCTCAGCCCTGCTTAATAAATACTCATGAAAAGCAGTTGTTATTCCCTGCCAAATCTTCTCTTCTCTAGGCTAAAAATCCTCACTTACTTTCATCAGCTCTTTTATGACCTCTTGAGTCTTTGTCATCATTCTCTGGAAATACTCCAGTTTGTCAGTGTCCTTACTAAAATGTGATGATGCTCAAAACTAAAAAGAGCAATTCCAATGTGATTTATGGAGCTCATGGACATTGTATTTTGCCTTTTTTCCCCTAAAAGGGGCGTGCTGGAGAAATTGTTGGTTAATTGCAAATGGGTTTCATCCAGTTGAGATTTTACTGTTTTCATTAGAGTTCCCTCTCCCTCCCCTCCTCCCCAACACTGTCCAGGTCCTAAGGCCTTTGTGAGTGAAGTCTTTGGATCCAAGTGATGACATCCTGAAGCACTGATCTCAGTGAATTATTATTTTTTTAATATTCTGACCATATAGTATATCTTGTGCTACTCGCCTCTCTGTCCCATATATTTTACCCTGCTGTCAATGGTGTTGAAAAGGACTGTTGCTCTTATTTCAAAACAGTAGCTTTTTAGATGATGCTAGAGAGTATATTTTTAAAAAGGAATTTAAATATGAATTTCTAGTATTACTGCTTTTTGTTTCTTCATATACTATACATTTCTTTACTCTGAGTACCCAGGAAAATAGTTCATTATTGTGGATTTATTTCTTTTCCCTCTTCGAAAAAGATGAGTCTTATTCCTTTGAGTTAGCATGGGTTCATGGGGATGGGTGACCTTGAAGGTCATTTTATTGATGTCTCTGTGTGCTGATTGTTTGGTGGTGAGATCAGAGGATAAAAGAGCAGCGCACGTTCACCTAAAGAGATACGTGCTAAAGCAGTAACTAATAAGCCAGGACAAAACGTGCTATTACATGTCACTATGAAATGAAAATAGAGGTGAGTGTGGTAATGATGTCTCTGTATGTACTGCTTCCAAAGGTGGGGGCTGGGGATGGGGGACTTGTTAAGAGTCCCCCTGTTGACATAGACTATTAGGTTTCCATTTGCATTAATAGCTGGATATGAGACTAATTTTTAAAAAGCCAAATTAGAGATAAATTAACTTGGTGATTAATTGGGGAAACCTTAGAAATCACCAGGAAATCTTTATGTCTAGCAGACATCTTTGGAGCTAGATCTTAAAAGATCTTGACAGGTCAGAACAATGGACAGAATCTAACAAGATGAAATTTAATAGGGATAAATATGAAGTCATGCAATGGGTTAAAAAAGAAAACCTTTACAATTATGGAATGGGAGAGACAAAGCTAGAAAGCAGTGGATGTGAAAAAGACCCAAGGGCTTTGGTGGATTTCAAGTTCAATATGACTCAGCAGTGATGTGACAACCCCCTAAATGAATACAATAGTAATATATCACTCAGAGCAAAGGAGGTTATAAGATCATATCTGTAGAACTGGAATGGGTTGTAGAGGTCATTTACTTCTTCCTAACCCCTTCTTTATAAAAAATGAGGAAACTGGGACCAAGGGGGATCACATAATGTGAAAAAAGTGGGATTTAGAGAGGAAGGGAAGAAGGGGGCATTAGGTGCCTATAATGTGCCAGGCGCTGTTCTAAGCATTTTACCAATATTATCTCATTTGAACCATGTCCTCTACCCCCAAATCAAATATTTTGCAGCACACTGTTCTTTCCTAATCTTATTTATTCCACTACATATGGAATAATGTGTTCACTTCTGGACACCATGTTTTTGGAAGGATATTGACAAGCTAGAGTGTGGCCAGAAGAACACCAGAATAGTGAAGGAACTCAAAACCACCCCAAAGGAAAATTAGTCATTCAGTCATTTTTCAGTCATGTCTAACTCCTTGTGACCCCATTTGGGGTTTTCTTGGCAAAGATACTAGAGTGGTTAGCCATTTCCTTTATTGATTTATTTATGAATTTGCAAATGGAATCATAGGTCCCTTGGAAAGACTCAGCAGCATGCTAAGGGTCTGCAAGCCTAAAGGTAAAGAACCATAATTATGTCCAACGTCCCTTTTAGATTTGCGATTCTATGATTCTTTGTGAATTCCATGCAGTTTTATCTGTCTAAGTCCTTCCTATGGAAAGCTTGAGAATATTGAAATGAAAGAAGTTAAAAGAAGAACAGAATGAAAATTTACCAGTCTGTTCCTATATAGAAAGGGGCAGAGGAGGAGTTAGGGCAATAGCTGCCTAAATGATGTACTTTGAGGGGTGCTTTACAAAAAGGCTGCCAGAACAAACTTCCCACCATCAGATCTTTCTTTAAGGGTATTTTAGAGTCCACCTTCTTAAATACCCCCCTTAAGGGGGTCTTGTAAACTGAATATGGGGGTTGGAAAATTATGATTTATGATCAGTAAATTGATTTGTATACCTATTTTATATACCTATATACTTGGGGTCACATAAAAATTTCTCAGGCTAAAAGGAGTCATGAGTGGAAAGAATTTAAGAAGCCCTGTTTTAGAGACACGTGAGTGAGTGCCTTTTAGCTGAGTGAAGGCATTATATCCTCTGGGAGAGGTAACACCATACCTAGAAAATGCTTGAGCAGGGATGAATTTAATTGATCTCTGTTATTCCCCAGAGATAGGCTTTCAAAAAGGGATGCAGGAAAAATAAATTTTGATTTGCTGTTGATTTTGGCCTTTGCTCTGAGGGGTTGATTGACTGGTCGTAGACACTTGATTCAAATGACTCCTTTGTCAGTGCTGTGAAATTTCTTCTCAATTAAGATGTAGCAGCTTATATTTCTGTGTGATATCTAGTACTTAACATACCTAGTGCCTTCTAAATCTATTTTGAAACAATATTCAGGCCTGAGGCTCTAGAGTAAATGATTAGCAATTGTTCTCTTTAATTTTAAATATCAAACTTTTTCTTTCATAAACCTGTTATCTTGTTTTTTTTTTTGTTTGTTTGTTTTATTTTTTTTCCTGGATATTTATTTAAAACCCATTCGGGGGGGCAGCTAGGTGGTGCAGTGGATAGAGCACCAGCCCTGAAGTCAGGAAGACCTGAGTTCAAATCTGGTCTCAGACACTTAACAGTTCCTAGCTGTGTGACCCTGGGCAAGTCACTTAACCCCAATTGCTTCAGCAAAAAGAAAAAAAAACCCTTTCAGCTTGACAAAATTTGCAAGAGCTTGCATTTTAGTGAAACTGTCTAAAAGAATTTACACTCACCTCTATGGATATCCATCAGCTTTACATTAATCTTTTTAAAAGATGTTTGAAGAGCTCCCTATGCATCCACAACAGTCTTCTTTAGAAAGCTCCATCTATTCTTCTTAATGAGAATTGTTTGCTTATGTTGCCATATAATTCTTGAATAAGCTACCTTGATAGGTAGTGTATTTCCCCTTCTTTGAAGTTTTCAGGTACAGGATGGATAATCATTTGCCTAGTATGCTATAGTATCGATTATCTATGTGTAAGAATTAGAGAGTCAGTAAAGTTCTCTGTACCTCTCAAATTCTATGATTCTGTGAAGTAACCACAGATTTTGAATAGGGGTTCTTAACCTGAGATCCATAGACTCTTATGGATAGATTTCAAGGGCTCCATTTACTTGGAGAGGGGAAAAATATATCTTTATTTTTGCCAACCTCTAGCTGAAGTTAGGTTTCCCTTCAAATATGTATGTGAGCAGCAAATCTAATTCCTAGAATCCATAGTTTTATGGATCTAAAAAGTTAAAAATCCCAAAGGTTATGAGCAGCAAAAGTTTAAGAATCTTTAATTTAGGAGCAAGCCAAATGTATGTATATGTAAGTGAATAATGTGAATGAAATGTGCTCTCACTTTAAACAAACTCAGTATAGGGAAATCTTAATTTATAAGACATATATTGGGAGTTATTTTCATAATATGAATGGTTTTAATTACAAAAAAATTTTTAACTAACTAGATTCATTTGTGCAGTTAAAGGAATGATTCAATTTTCAAGAAATAGACTTAACCACTACTTATTGACCATATAGTTCTCCAGCATGTCTATTGCATGTATCCAACATAATGTTTATTGTATGTTATATAGCCCATTGGAGTTCTAGACTTGCTATTTGCTCCAGAATAACCTTTAGCAAATCCTTCCCTGGCTCTAGTTATCATTTCTTCATTTTTGAACCAGGTCTCTCAATACCTGCCCTATCTACTTCATAGATTTGTTAATGAGAAAAATATTTTTAAAATGCTGAAATGGTCTAGAAATGTATTATGTCACATTAGAATCTGGAGCCAATATGTTTCTAATATGCTGGCATTTGGTTTTCCCATAGTTCATGGAAAGATTTGGTATAATCCATGCTGTCCAAATTGTGCCTCTAAAAGGTTCCTGCATTTCTTTTTGAAGACAAAAGACTGGACTCTCTCTTCTCTTGGATAAGTCTAAAGCAGGAAATTGCCTGATCTAAGATAATTTTCTGATTGTTTAGGGGTAGATGGCAGAGGAGAAACAAGATCATCTTTTAAAAAAGAGATTTTATTAAAAATTTAATATTGACTGTCAACATAAATGACTAAACTTGCTTAGGGAATATTTACAATTAATCAATTTCAACACAGTTTCATAACATATTCAGTCACTCAAGAGAAAAAATAATTCTTTGGGTAGAAGAATTACTTCCCTATTGGGTTTTCTAGATATCTAACTAGAAATGACATTTATTTGTCCTTTACCCAGGCTATTCTCTTGATATTATCCATAGGATACCTCTTTCTCCTTCATTTCTACCTCTATAACTCCTACTCATGCTTCAAGGTTGCCCCATACCTGTCATGCTGTCCCTCTATATTGCTGCCAATTTGGAAGCCTACAGTTCTTCCACAACCCAACTCTAGTATATTTAAGAGGCAATTCTCCCAGATACTGTCTCTTCTTCATCTCCCATAACTGTATATTTATTTTTTAATAGATGCTGTATTTATCTGTGAAGATGTTGCAACCCCACCCTCTATCCCTAGTAGCATGCAACCTCCTAGAGTTCAAATACTGTCTTAATTTTTATTTGCAAATCTAATGTTAAGCACAGTATCTGGCATATAGTAGTTTTTTTTAAATAAATACTTATTTATTGTTTACTTTATAAGTAATGAGCACACAGAACTGCTTTGAGCACTCAAATTATCTTTATAAATCACAGGAATCCCCTAACCCTTTTCTTTCATTATGATACAAAAGCAATCGTAAACATGGTAGAATCTCAGAAGATAGTAAATGCTTAATAAATCTTTGTTAATTGATTTATTATTGTTTCCAGAAGAATAAGTAGAAAAGAGAGGTTGGAGAAAGTGCATGAATGGTAGTTTGGAAGGAAAACAACCAAAGCTCCCCAGTTTTTGGGATAAGCACTCACTATTCGGCAAAAACTGCTGGGAAAATTGGAAACTAGTGTGGAAGAAATTAGGGCTTGACCCATACCTAACACCACATACCAAGATAAGATCTAAATGGGTTCATGATCTAGATATAAAGAGGGACTTTGTAAGCAAGTTAGAGGAACGTAATATAGTTTACCTCTCAGACCTGTGGAGATGGAATAAATTTATGTCCAAAGAAGACCTGGAACTCTTAATTGAACACCAGATGGATAATTTTGATTATATTAAGTTAAAAAGTTTCTGTACAAATAAAACAAATGCAGACAAGATTAGGAGGGAAGCATCAAATTGGGCAATCATCTTTACATTTAATGGTTCTGATAAAGGCCTCATTTCTAAAATATATAAATTGTCTCATATATATAAGAATTCAGGCCACTCTTCAATAGATAAGTGGTCAAGGGATATGAACAGACAATTTTCAGATGATGAAATTAAAACCATCTCTAGTCATATGAAAAGTTGCTCCAAATCACTATTGATCAGAGAAATGCAAATTAAGACAACTCTGAGATACCACTACACACCTGTCAGATTGGCTAAAATGACAGGAAAAGATAACGATGAATGTTGGAGGGGATGTGGGAAGGCTGGGACACTGATACATTGTTGGTGGAACTGTGAACGGATCCAACCATTCTGGAGAGCAATTTGGAGCTATACTCAAAAAGTTGTCAAACTGTGCATACCCTTTGACCCAGCAGTGTTTCTACTGGGCCTATATCCCAAAGAGATCTTAGAGGAGGGAAAGGGACCCTCATGTGCAAGAATGTTTGTGGCAGCCCTTTTTGTAGTGGCTAGAAACTGGAAACTGAATGGATGCCCATCAATTGGAGAGTGGCTGAATTAATTATGGTATATGAATGTTATGGAATATTATTGCTCTGTAAGAAACGACCAGCAGGACGATTTCAGAGAGGCCTGGAGGGACTTGCATGAACTGATGCTGAGTGAAACGAGCAGAACCAGGAGATCATTATACACAGCAACAACAATATTACATGATGATCAATTCTGATGGACATGGCTCTCTGCAACAAAGAATTGTCTCAAACCAGTTCCAATTGTTCACTGAAGATAACCATATACACCCAGAGAGAGGGATATGAAATATGGACCTCAACGTAACATTTTCATGCTCTCTATTGATATTTGCTTGCATTGTGTTGCCTTTCTCTGATTTTCTTTTTTTTCTTGTAGATAGGATTTTTCTTGCATAACTTGTCAAGTATTTCAACATTATTAACATGTAGTGGACTTCCTGCCATCTGGGGGAGGGGAGGGGACTGGGGGTAAAATTTGTAATGGAAAGCTTTGTAAAGATCAATGCTGGGGAATTACCCATACATATGTTATACAAATAAAAAGCTTTAATAAAAAAAATAAAAAAAGAAAACAACCAGAGCTGCAACATGGTGAGCCTGAGTTCCTCTGGATGTGGTGAAGTCTAATAGGAGAATGGAGGCCCGGGTAAAAGCTAGAGGATTTTATCTAAAGGAAGAGAATGGTTGCAGCAGCATCCCTTCACAGCCAGCCTGGGTGTCCAAATCTGTGGATAGATTTTAAGGGGCCTGTGAACTGGGATAGGAAAAAAATTACATCTTTATTTCAGTATGCTTAGTTTCTTTTTTATCCCATGTATTTTATTCTCTGTATCTTAAAAAGAAAAGGATCTGGATGGTTCACCAGATTTCCAAAACAGTCCATGACATTAAAAAAATAGGTGAGGAACTTCTTACATAATTCAGCCTGTGCTGGAAACATTATTCCATCTATGACATTTCTGATCAAAAATATTCTGATGGAATATAGGAATTAATATGTTTTTGTATCCTCATCACTAAACACAGGATCTGGCATATAGTAAGTAGTCGTTGAGCTTCACCTATTCACCTAATCACTTAATGAGATATTTCCAATCCAAACTCACTCTTTTCTGCCATTCAGAGTGTTCATGAGCCATTCTTTCCATCACAGTGAGTTCACCAGGAATACAAGCTCATTTTAATAACAGCTATAAAACTCATAATTAGTATGGATAAACTTGACTTTTAATCTAGAATATGTTCTAGGACCTGACTGTCCTTACCCTGGATTAGGTCAGGGAGGACCATCTCTCCTCTCTGCCCCATCTGGACAAGGAAAATTGCAACTTATGAGTCTTCCTGGATCACTCAGGGGGTTGGCTGTACCCAAGGAATGGTTTCTTTTGGTGATACATTTACACAAAGCTTCAGCTTAGTGGTTCCCATTTTCCCAGGTTTGGGGCCAGTTTGGACTGGCATTATGATTTTCCCTTCCTCCAAACTCAGGTCCAGTACTCCACTTATCCAGGAGGTACTTGGACCCATGATTATACTAATATGGATCAGAACATCCTCTAGTCTCTTCCTTACCCATGTAAATCTTGTTAAAGAAGTTTCTTAGGTTGATATTTGAAACTAAAAAGATTCATTAGCAGAAGTATCACTGGACTGCATTCTAAATCTAAGTAAAAATAATTTTCAAATTTCTTACTGTCCTTACTCATTAGTGCAGATAGCTGAGAAGTGACAATATGTGGATTCATTACTAAAAATTATCTCCATGTAGTTTAGGAGAGGCAATCCAATTTGCCTAAGGTTAGTCTGAGGACCAGAGCCTTGAAACTGTTGGTACTGTCCTGACCCCTTTTGACATCATTAAAATATGCACTAGCACCCTCTTCTATAATGGCTCTCTAAAGACAAGTCTAGGTTGGAAAATCAAAGTATCATTATACTCCATTAGTACAGACAAACACTGAGGCACATAGTCCTGTGATCAAGCTTGTTATTTAGATGTTCCAACAGTGTCTGACTCTTTGTGATTTCATCTGGCATTTTCTTGGCAAAGATCTTGGAGTGATTTGCCATTTTCTTCTCCATCTCATTTTACAGATGATGAAACTGGGGCAAACGGGGTGAAGTGACGGGCCAGAGGTTACACAGCAAATAAGTGTCTGAGGCTGGATTTGAACTCAGGAAGATTAGGCTTCTTGACCCCAGGTCTGGTGTTCTATCTACTATACCCCCTAGTTACTCATGATCAAACTAGGTATGTGCTTTTAGCCAGATTGGCTAAACTTGAGGGACAGAATGACAGGGCAAAGGGGTTGTGCTTAAGTAGTGAGTAAACAAGGAATGACTCTCACATGTTTCAAGGTCATGTATCCCTAAAAGTGAAAGGTTTTTTGTTTTTTTTTTTTACCTTAGAGGAAGCCAAAAAATGGATGGGATATTTCACATAAATAATTTTTTTAAACTATATAATTTATCAAGTTCTTGAAAAAATTGACCTTGTATTCAGCAGTCTGGTAAGCTTCAATTAAGAATCTGTGTTCATTTAGAGTAAGTAGAAAAGTATAGCTTTCTATGTTTGTTGCTTAATAGCCTGTTTCTCTTTAAATTGGTGAGGGCCAGGTATTTAATTTTCAAACTTGAGCTGTGAAAAGTGTATTGGAAGATGTGGCTGTATTGAATATTCAAAGAGCAGAGTGGTGTCTGTCTGAGGGGGAAATAGATGTTGTAATACAAAGACAGTTAGTGGAATCCTTGGAGATTCCAGAAGGATGTAATTATGATTCTCTAAAAAAAGCTTGCATATGTTTTTGAGCAAACTTAACAGATGCCTGGATGTCATGTCTATATTCTCTGGGGAGTTTAGAATGACTAATTTTCTTCAGCAAGGTTGCATAGTACATTAACGTTGCCTATTGCAAATCAATTCCTATGGCATAGTTAATAGAAGCTTTCAATGATGATTCAGATTAATAATTAATAATATAAGAAATCTTTATGAAATGACTACAACTACTACATTTAATTTCTGGCCAGCATGGTCTGTGTTGGGAAAAATAGACGACCGGTCCTATGAGTAGTGAGGTCTTGCTTAATGTACTTCTTTTTGCTTAGAGAAAGACAGTTTGAGTAGTGGTTAAAGTGTAGAACTGGGGATTACAAAGATGTGAATTCAAAATTTACTTCTTTAGTTTGTCAGCTATATGATGAGGGTCAAGTCACAGATCTCTTGGAGCCTTAATATTCTTATCTGTATAATAGCCATGATAGCAATACTTATCAGAATCCTGTGATTGTTATATGACTCAAATGAGAATGTATATAAAATATTCTCTAGATTGAAAGGACTATATAGATGTTATTATTTTAAATTTGCAACAATGTCTACCTATAAGACTGAGTACTTTGAATAGTGTCTAGTTCATTTCTGTCAGTGACTCTGCTTAAAACTTTTTAAACCAATATGTACTTGGTTAATTGGATTTCTGGCATTTTATTTCAGAATTAAATGCATGGTGATTCTGAATAGCCAATTAATGTCATGTCATCAGACTTTTGTCTCTTTCTTTCTTAATCTGATATATGTCCTATTTATTCAGAGAATCCCCTTTGAAACTCATGTCTTCCTGGGGATGCCCAAAGTATTGAACTGGCCTAATCAAGAAATTGAATTATTTCTATTTATTTATTTATTTATTTTTTGCTTTTTGCTGAGGCAATTGGGGTTAAGTGACTTGCCCAGGGTCACACAGCTAGGAAGTGTCTGAGACCAGATTTGAACTCAGGTCTTCCTGACTTCAGGGCTGGTGCTCTAACCACTGCGCCACCTAGCTGCCCCCAAGAAATTGAATTATTAAATCAAGTTTCCTTCCTTTTGTGAGTCCTTTTAAATCCATTTTCTTGATTTTGGCAGACAGAGATTTGAGAGACTGGATAAATTTCTGATTAGACAATCTGCCTTAGATACTTCTGTATACTAAAAAGCTGCCATAGGCTTCCCTATTCATGATCTCTTTCATGGTTCCATCCTAGATGCTTCAGGAGCCGAGAACTTTGACCTTAAGGATAAAAGCAGAAGCAAAGATTTTCACATTCAGGAATCAGTATGTCAGGTGCTCAGTTCTCTGGACTATGGGAGTCCGCAGCTCTTCAAAACCATCAATAACCTGATATTGATGGTTGTCCCCTTCTGACTGTCATTGACCCAATACCCCAGTGTCTTAATAGCCCATCACCTCAGTGACCTTTTCATTGATGGATATGATTAATAATGTACCAGGAATACTTTTCTGTTGTATTTGAGCTGAGTTTGAACAACGGTCTAATGAAAAAAAATGGTTGTCTTCTCACTAGATGAGTTTCCACTGAGTTTATATAGAAAACAATATGATTGCATTTCATTTCAAAGAATACTCTAACAATGCAGTAAAATGTAACTATGAATAAGAATTTTTCTTTTAAAGAGATTTAGATAAAGTATGGCTCAGATCATGTCTAGTAGCTTCAAAATTTTCATAGCAGCATTATTTGTAATTGTAAAAAAAAGACAAAGCAAAAAACTAACAACAAAAACCCAAATCCAAAACAAAACAAAACAAACACAAACTGGAAGCAATCTAAATTTCCAGCCATGGAGGAATGGTTAAATAAGTTGTCATACGTTAATGCAATGGAGTACTATGATGCAATCAGAAATGACACATATTAAGAATGAAAATAAATTCAGAGAGACCTTGATGAAGTAATGTACAGTGGGGAAAAAGGCAAAATCAGAAGAACAGAAGAAAAAAACACCCATTAACCATGAATGAATAAAATAAGAGTGAATAAGAATGAATTAATGGCAAAAATTCTAATAGATACTTAAAGGGAATAACTGAAAAAATATATTTTATGTATTGAAATCAGTTCAATATAAATAGTTATAAATCAAGTTTAGTTCATCAGTCTTATTTATATTTAATATTAAATTTATAATAACTCCTTGTAACAATGTGAACAATGGTGTGGCAATTAAAACTAGTTATGATGCAGCCTGAGAGGCTAGTGTGGGTGATATCCCTTGACACCAGCATTATTAAAGAGTTTCACTGTATATTATGAGCCAAATGGAAAACAATTAAAACTCTTATTAGAAAAATATTTACTTTCATAGAGTAAGCTGGTAATTTATCTCTGCCAAACTTTTTTTATTCTTGTGGCCTGATGATGTTTTACCAGGTACTAAGCAAAGGACTTCAGGCCTTTCTTCAAAGGCCTTCAAAGGCCTTCAAAAAATCTTCAAAGAATCATAAACACACAAAGAAAAAAAATGTGCACGTTTTCTGGCCCCACCCCCTTGTTTTGTGCTGGAACTTAGATTCTTTATGGGTCATTTTTTTAGGAGGAATAGGGTTCTTTGTTTTCCTGAGACTCACCTTTTGCCAAGACAAAACATTTTAGGTAAACTCTGAAGTTCTTTGGAAAGAGTCTTGACTTTATTTTCTATCCCCACACTTTCTACTATGGAAGTTAGTATGACAGTGGATAAAGTTGGAGCTAGGAAGATCCAGATTCAAGTTCTGACTCTGATATATATTGCTTGTGTGGCAGGCATGTGCTGGTAAATGTTTAGTACTTAGTTGACTATCTGCATGACATACTTTTAAGTTTGATGTGCATTATTTATATGTTCTTCATTATTTTATTAAATCTAGACAATAAAATAAGTCAATCTTGATTTTGGCCAGTTTCCTAGGTATAAATGCTCGGTAACAGTTGGCTCTTGAGAACTGGTTTGGCTGGCTCTGGTGCACCACTGTGCTGTCACCTAACTTTTCAGTACTTTAGAGAGTTTATGAAACTATTGAAATTAACAGAGCTTCTTAAACTATTTCCATTTGCAACCTCTTTTTACATAAGGAATTTTTATATGACCCTGGGTATATAGGTATGTAAAATAGATAAACAAATTAAACATTTACATAATAAATCATAATTTTGTGACCCTCATATTCAGTTATGAGATCTTATTTGGAGTTGCAAACCACAATTTAAGGAGCTGGGCTCTAGGCAACTGAATATTATACAATTATGTTACAGAGAAAGTGCTAACCTAATTGATAGAGATAGTCTATTTAGATGTTCTATAGACTAGTGGTCTCACAAGTCTCGTCCTTGGTTCCACTCATTTCTATTTTTTATTGGGAATAAGTTTAGGGATTTTAAGATTCCGGATTAAAGATTCAGAGGTGAGGAAAGAGTATATTCTGGGCATATGGGTCATTCTGAGAAAAAGCACAGTGGTGGAAGATGAAACAATTCATAGGCATATGGTCTTCATGAATGGAAAGAATATGAAATATGGTTGGACATGTATTGTTAGGCTAACATGCTACCTCCTAGAGGTAAAAGGGCACTGAAGATTCTCAAGGAGGACAATATATGATCAGATCTCTCTCTCTCTCTCTCTCTCTCTCTCTCTCTCTCTCTCTCTCTTTTTTACAAAAGTTATTTTGGCAGTTGGATATACAGATTGGCAAGTGGAAAAGAGGCAAACTGAGTCTATATTTGTCATCATTTACTGTATTGGCTTACACAGACAATGCTCTTAGAATGTGACCTCTTTAAAAGAGATGGCCCCAAAACTACTCAAAACTATTCTTTATTATTCTTCAGACATTGCATTCCATTTCCAGACCCTCTTCCTTTTCATGCACTGTCCCCCTCATATCTTGAATGTTTCCCCACTTCCCACTGTTTCCTCCCTTCCCTAGCTTCTTTCAAGACTTAGATGAAATCTCATTTTTCTCAGGAAGTCTTTTCTGATCTCCCCCCGTCACATACATACTGCTCGTCCTCCTTCTCTGTGGCCATCTTCTATTTATACTGTATATATGTTGGATGTCCTTTTTCATCTTGTTCCCTCATTAGATTGTAAGCTCCATGAAAGCAGGGACCATGCTGTTGCCTTTCTTTATATCTCCAACACTTAGCACAGTACCTGGCTCCTAATAAAAACTTAATAAATGCTTGTTAAATAACTGTGTAGGAAATATACCACTTCTTTTCAGACCAAGAGAGCTGGTAACAGCTTGATTTGTGCATATTTTCCCCCCTAGAGAGATAGTAGCCTGCATGGTCCCTAGTTAGTTCCCAAAGCAAATTGAGCTCTAACAGGAATTCTGTCTCCCAAAAGTGTGATCGTAGGAACATTGGGAACATGGCAGTAGAGCTTGAGATCATCCATCCCTTTTATTGGAAAGACACTTAAAACACATGTTCCTTTTGGATGAGAGGAGTATTTGATTCAGTTTTAATTAGATAGTTTCTTGGTTCAAGACCTTTACAATTCAGAGAGGTAATTAAGTCAGACTGAAAAGTGTTGATATAGTATATCATGGTGGGAGGTAGCTTTTGGAATCAAGGTTGAGGATTTGCTGACCTATTTACTATCTGTGCATTCATTCAACACTATTCTATTTCAGTCATCCAAAATCTTGATTATGTGAACAATCCCTTTTTTTAAACTCCTCAGAATTTTAGCAAGTAGTCTTCAAGAACTACTGCGGCTAAAACATTCCTATCCCTGTGGCCAATGTGGCCTTTATCAAGTTAGCTGTGCTGTTGCTTAGAGAAGACATCCTGTCACCTTCCCTAAGGCTTTGAGCCCTTTCAGGGCCTGTACTCCATTGGAGTGTAAAAGTGGCCTTAAATTTTTGATGGCTATGTCAGTTGAGTGCCATTGATAGTGGAGAATGTAAGTTCCTGGGCAGGGTCTGCTTCATTGTTGACTTTGTCTCTCCATAGCACAGTACTTAGGATGTAAGATCATAAGAAATAACTACTAGGTAGTGCAGTGGATAGAGCACCAGACCTGAAGTCAGGAGGGCCTGAGTTCAAATTTGATCTCAGACACTTAACACTACCTGACTGTGTGACCCTGGGCAAGTCACTTAACCCCAGTTGCCTCAACAAAAAAAAATACGTGGTGATGGATGGATGGATTGATTGATTATAGACAAATGATTTCACAACATAGAAATTGTGACTGTTCAGCTTTCTAAGCTATTTACATTTCACACATAAACCAGTTATATGTTACATTCCTTGGGCTAGAAAGCTCCATGCTCTTTGCACCTTCTCTTTAAATTTTTCTCCAACACATATGGATTTCTCCTTTCTCTTAACTCCTATATGACTTATGACAGTGGTGCACAAAAAGGGTATATATATATATATATATATATATATTTGTTTATGGCAGAGTTTTATTCTTTGCCTTGAGGAACCTTGGCTTATGGCAACAAATCAACTCATACATCAGGATACAATGGCAAATATAAGCTCAATGGAGTTTGTGGCACACCATGTTCCTTGAGAACTAGAATTCTATATGATAGAGATTGGCACCTGACAAGACACGCCTTTTTCCTGGTTCTTTCCCATGTATAGATTTTGTTTTTGCAGCAAGACTGCAAGCTTCTCAAAAGCAGTGTAGTAGAGGGAATAGAGCATCTTCTTTGGAGTCAGGTAGGACCACAATTTGAATCCTGCCTCTGATCTCTGTCTTGACCACATGCAAATCAGTTAAGCTCTCTGAAGCTCAGTTTCTTCCTCTCTAATGGAGAGCTAATAATAGCTTCATGAGCTACCTCAAAGGATTACAGTGAGGATCAAACGGGATAATGTGGGTCAAGTGTTTTGCAAACTTCCAAACAATATTTGTTGTTTATTTTTTCTTATTTTGTCTTTTGTTTTCCACAACAAATGGCATCTCAGTATACATAGTAAATCTTAAGTTCTTATTGCTTTGACATGGTTTGTACCTGCCAAATTGGTGCCTACTTTCCAACTTCCTGGGCTTTATTTACATATCATTCCCTATATTTGGAATCTCATTCTCCCCATCACTGCCTAGGAAAAGCCTGAGGATTTCAAGACCTAGCACTATATCTATGTCCATATCTATCTGTATCTATATTTATATCTATCTCTATCCCTATATCATTTCCAAATCTAGATCAATATATTTATATACACACATGTTTATGTATATATATCCATATGTGTGTATTTATATGTATAACATACACACACACAAACACACACATAGTAGAAGCTGCTTCTAGTTATATCTTTCTAGTTTCCATTGAATAAAGCTTCTGGGTCTTTCTTCATCTAGCAATTTGGTTTTCCATCTTCATCAGTCTAAATTTACAGTTCCCCTGACCCCTCTCATTAAATTAGATATTAGAAATATCCATCACTGTGTATAATTCAGCTGAACAATTTTCTTTTCCTCCACATGAACTATAGATGCTGAAGCTTTGATGGGACTGAATTTATCTGTAAAATTACTAGAAAGCATTTTGCCCTGTGTGTGCTTGTATTTTTTTCTTGCATAATAAAATCCCAGATTTCCCCATCAGCATCAAAGCAAGTGAACTGTTTTAGAATCATATAGCATTCTTTTCCTTTTGGGTGAGAGCATATTCCAGTTATTTTTATTAGACATTCTTCACCAGATTTGTTTTATTAAAGACACAAATACAAGCTTTAAAAATCCTGTGAGGGAGGCTAATGTTATTAACTATTTGGTATTCCTTTTTTTTATTGTATGATTGCTAATAACTTTTGCTCAATCTGACATGAGGTAGGAGAGTTAGACTGCCAGATCTAGAGTCAGGAAGATCCGAATTCATATCCATACTCACATATTTACTAGTGTGACCCCAAGTAGCCATTTAACCTTTGCCTATTGGAATTTTTTCCTCTGTAGAATTAGGATTATGATGATACTTCTTACCCAAGATTGTGAGGCTAGAATAACATATTTGAAAAGTACTTTGCAAACCCTAAAGTACTATGTAAATGATAGCTAATTTCATTAATGATAATCACCATGATTTGGGTTTTTTCTTTTTTTGTTTGTTTTTTTTTTTACAAGTTTTGGGTTTTTAATTAATTATCTGTATTTCATCATCTATTGCTTAAATTAGTGACTTCACTATAACTAGGAGTACATAGGCACTAACTAGATAGCTAACTAGGCTCTGGAGATCAAAATAACTAATGTCTCCCCTAAGATGTATCAATAGAAATAAAGTGTACAGAATGAGAGAGGTTATGATCCAACTGTATTTAATCCTCATCCAGAGTTTTGTGTTCCATCCTGGGAGCCATTGGTGAGCCTGAGCCCATCTAGAGTTTAAAGGCCAGGATAATGCAGGGATCCCAAATCATTTCATGTAAGAAGATTGGTTGAAAGGACTACATAAGTGTAGAAAGTAGAATGAAGATTTAGCAGAGATGTGCATTAATCTAAATGCTTGAAAGTATCATGCTAAAGCAGAATTAGAGTGAGTCTGCTGGGCCACAGGGAAAAGAGCTGGGACTGACTTGGTCAGTAAGTCACAGACATTTCTAACGCATTTACTGTGTGACAGAAACTGTTCTAAGCACTGGGGATACTAAGAAAGATGGGTTGGTGATGGAGTACAGGTTGCTTTTAACTTTGCGATTCGGGTATTTCATGATTGGTAATCATAGGGATTATTTCATTCTTTGTGTTTGTAGCTCTAGCACTTAGCACACAGTCAATTACAATAGCAGATGATATTTGTATATAGCAAACACTTCTTGATTGATTGATGAAGTGCCAGTAGAATAATATTGGTGTTCAAGAGATTCATTTTTCATTGTCTTGAACCATCTGAGATCATCAAAAGATATGCATATTATGCTTTTATATACATATGTACATATGTTTATGTATCTATTCACATATATTGGGGGGGGGGATAGTTGTAGAATTTGGCAGAGTAGAGAGCCAGCCTAGAAGTCAAGAAGGACCAAGAAGTCCTGTCTCTCTGACAAATACTAGCTGTATAATGAAATCATAGTTCTAGTCTTTTTCCTTATTCATTTCTCTTACTCTCTTCTTCTGCTCTTCCCTTTTCTTCCCATTCCTTCTTTTCTCTCCTTTTTCTCTTTCCTTCTCTTTCTCCCTCTTTCTTTTTCCCCCTCTCTCCTTCTCTCTTTCTTTTCTCATCCATTAATTCTCTACCTCCTCTACCTTTCTCCTTTCTCCTTCCTCCAACTGTCCTTCTGTTCCTCCTCCCATAAATTTTGTTTTTCCACATGTAAACATAGATGTCCTATCAGAACACATTTTGTGACATTTGTCACCAAATGCTTTTCTGATACATTCAAGTGGTTGAGTGTTTTTGTA
The DNA here is from genome assembly GCA_023553655.1 of Myrmecobius fasciatus. Taxonomy (NCBI): domain Eukaryota; kingdom Metazoa; phylum Chordata; class Mammalia; order Dasyuromorphia; family Myrmecobiidae; genus Myrmecobius; species Myrmecobius fasciatus. The sequence continues at coordinate 445,171 of JAJPUD010000072.1, forward strand.
TCTCTGGGCATAATCATATCTTAAAAAGTGTGATTAGCTAGTTTATTCCTAAGATTTGTGGTACCTTTTAACCAGATCTGACCTGTCTTCTGAGGTCTTTCCAATTTTCTGAGAGAATATATCTGGATTCTAGGAAGGGTCCATAAACCCTGGATAGTACAAATCAAAATATCAAAAGCAGTGATGGTTGCTAATAATCAATATAAGCTTGACTTGGGCAAGTTATTTCTTATCTTTCAGGCTCAGTTTACTCATCATCAAAAAAATTAGATCAGATGATTTGAGTTCCTTCTAATATTCAATTTATGATGCTCTGATGAGATATAAAAGGTCAGATTTCAGCTGAATATGAAGAAGAACTTCCTAATAATTAGAGATGTTCCAAGCAGAAAAGATATCTTGGGAGGTAGTACATTCCCTGTCACTGGAAGACTTCAAGTAGACCCTGGGTGACCATTCATCATGAGTACTGTAGAGGAGATTTATGCTTTAGGAAGTGATTTCATTAAATCTTTGAAGTCCTTTCCAGCCCTCACATCCCATGACTTGAAAGGTGTGTGTTAGGTGATTGCCATGGTCCGAGCAGTAAGTATTGGCTGCTTAGTAAGTGGAGAGGCTGGGGAAATCAGCAGAAGATGAAGATACGATCTTCTTAATTGGACAAAGAAGGCAGTCACAAAGCTGCTGGGAGCATTCTGATGAGAAGAGCGTGTGTAACATGCGTTCTGAGAGTTGATTTTGGCAGCATCCTTTTGAATAGATTAAAGAGATGAGGATGGGGGAAATGCCATGGCAGGTGGAAGAGCAGGAAAGAAGTAACATTAGACAAGGCAGAGATGTCTAGCGCCTGAACAGTTTCTCTCTGGGGACAAGAGAAGAAAGGTTTCCTATGTGGTTATGTCTGAGACAAGTTCTCTGTGCAGTGAAGTGATGCTAAGGCAAATGTGTTTATGGGTGAGGGGACGGGAGAAGGGAAGGGAAGCTCACACTGCTTTCCCCTCTTCAGATGTCACACTCTGAGCTGCTCTATTCTACTCAGTTGTTTCTTAGTCTCTGATACACCAAGTTTGCACTCATGGTTTCTGACAATGTTTTCTTATGGCCTGCTTCCTAAATTTTACCCATCTCTTTTAAAGGTCTTATTGGTATTAAGATGTTGTTTCTGTCTTCTTAATCTCCATCCCCCTACCTCTCAACCCAGCATTCTCCCTCCACCTTCTGCCTTTGTTTATTTCCCCAGCAATATGCTTCTCTTTGGAGCCCAGGACATGTTCTCCCTGGCAGCTGCCTGTCAGAATCTGGCTGGAGGTACCTTATCAGCTCAGTAGCAGACATGTGGTGACAACAAGGTGGGAAGGCTATGAATCTTTGATACACACTGCTAGCAAGATAGGAGCATGCATTTAATGGAAATTTTGCTCACTATGATTCCATTTGTAGCAAGAAAAGCTTCATCATTCAGTCTGGCTTTGAAAAAGGAGAAATATTACCAGCTCAAACCCTGAGCCTAATCAGAGAGACATTGGATAGCCTAACCATCCACTTTACAACTCCATTTTCCAAAGCTAACCACCACCCTTTCTTTTTTTCCGTCTAGTCTAGAGGTTATCGACCTCAGAGCTGCCCTTGGCTGCCCTTGCCTCTTTAGCTCCCACCTAGGACACTTGGCACAAGCTTTCTTCTTAGATCATAGCTACACTTGGACAGAGACGATGAATACTTATCTCCTAGTCTTCAATGTATATATGATCTCTCGGATGGGGTATTCTTTCCAGCAATGCAGATTGTTTCTATCTCCCCCCAAATTCTCCATAGGGGTCTATCTAGTGTTTTGGAGGTTTTCTCTTGATGTTGTACCATGCCGATTTTAATACATACAAAAAGCTATCTAAAATAAAATATGTGTTCTCAGAGGTAATTGGGTCTCCATTGTTGTAAATCTTCACATGGAAGCTGGATGATGACTTGGTTTTCAAGGCCATGTTGAACTAGCTGACCTTTGAGCTTCTTTCATACTCTGAGTTTCTGAAAACCAGCAACTTGTACTTCCAGACTTTAAAACATACTGTGAAATAGCCATCATCAGAACTCTGTGGCACTGGGAAAGCAAATTAAAAAAATAAATCAGGGGACTAGCATGGAGTTCCTGGACACAGAGCCAAGCATAAGAAAGATTAGCATTGGATAAATCTAGAGAAAATAAAAACTGGGGAAAGGATATATGATGTAATGAATGTCTTTGGGGAAAACTAGCAGTATAGCAGAAAATCAGCTTATCTCACACCAGATATACTACAATGATAGCAAGAATGAAAGATAGCAGATTGGGTGGCTTATGTTCACTGATAGCCATAAAACATTAAAAATCCCCAAAGGCTTATACTATATTAGGTAGATATTCTATGGACACTGACAAAAAATTTGATTGGAAAAGTACCTGCAACAGTGGAGTAGCTACTGAACCATTAAACAAAATGGAGAGGAGATTTATTTTTTTTTAAATCTCTAAAACAAATGGAAATATTGTCAGTGTAGATAGATGCCCTCCATTATATAAAATAAATTTTGTATTACAAAAATTATATCAGAATTTTATTTCAACATCGTAGCACTTCAGGGTTATATAATATACATACATACAGATAGCTAGATATAGATAGATCAAGAAGAAAGGAGAACTAAATATGACTGCATAAAATGATAAAATTTATAAGGTCAAGTAAGCAAAACCAGATAGCCAAAAGGAACTGGGGATCACTCACAAGTTCCTCGGGACATTTATTTGTTAAAATCTATTCAAGTGTAAATAATTGTAAGGTAAATTTAATTGATTTTATTGGTCTTTAAAACTAAGCTTAAAAAAATAAAGAACAAAGGGATGGACAGACTGTTATGCTGCAGTGGAAAAGAAACATTCTTCAATGCTTTTTCAGTGGCTATACAAAAGCTAATTAAAACAGAATCTATTGCATAAACAAATGCATAAATAAATGAATTTTCATATTAAGCTGTGGCCTTTTCCTTCCATTCAAGTCACTTACATGAAGCCATTGCCTTTTTTTTAATAAAAAACTTTTTCTGCCTAAAATCATATTTTTAACAATTGATTTGTTTTAAGGGGAAAATGAATTTCCACTTGTCCCATATTATTTTAAGGAAAACAGCCTTTCTTGTAGTCTTTGGTAGTTCTTAGCACTAACATTTCCATATTGCCTTAAGGTTTACAAAGCTCTCTATATCCAACAGTTGTTTGAGGTAGACAGTGGTTTTTTTTTTTGTTTGTTTGTTTTTTCCATTTTACAAAAGAAGAAATTAGGTTATATGGCTTGCCCATTATCCAGTAGTGATACTCCTGAATCTCTGACATGAAATCCCAAGTTGCACTGGGGTCTTGTAGAATTCCATTTCAGAATGAAGTCATTCATCCTACTAACTTCAGATCTCTACATCCCTTTTTCCACAAAGGAGGAAAGGGAATTTAGCAAGTCCTTCCAAATAACCAATATCTTGAAAAGTAAATTTAATTAATATTTTACCTTACATCCAAATGCATTTATAGAAGAAGGAATAAATACAATACAGGCATAGGAGTTTTCATTCCTCCAGACCTCATCTCTCTGGAGCCAAGCAAATGCCTTTTTGTCTTTTGAATGCTTCTCCCTCCCATATTTATTATTTTTCAATTACTTTCAATGCAATAAACATGAATCAAGCATGTTTTATTTAAACAAATACAAGCAATAAATAACATAGTGTATCGCTTCTCTGTTCCAGTAACAGGCTAACATTTTCCTGAGATTTGAGAACCACAGATCAATTCCAGTGACCATCAGTGTTGTTAAAATAAGGCTCTTTTGGTAGCTATTAAGCTACTGGTAGTCATTTGTATTGCATGCATCATTTCTATCCTTTTGGAATTTTGATATAGCTGGTTGAATGTTGTTCTACATTGGGAAAATATGGAATTTCTGAAAGACTTCTGAAATTTCTAAGCATTAGAGTGGTTAGAAAGTTAAATCTGCTACTAGGCAGCTGAATATTTCTGTGTGATTTTCTGTGAAGTGTATATTTGAGTGTGTAAGTGCATTGTAGTTAAGATTCCTAAAAGAAATCTCTTACTAGCTAAAGAGAAGGGGCTATGTTCTTACATGAGTGGCAAAAGTACCAAAATCAACATATTTGAGTTTTATCCTATTGATTATTTAGGGAATTATAAACTCAAAGGGTTGTTAATCTAGTAATGAAATGTAACAGAAAAGTTTACTTAAATAGAATTTAGGGATACTAAACAGATATGTGGGTAATAAAATGCAAATGTGCCCCTGAGATTCACAAGCTTCCTTTCCCTCCTCTTTAAAATTTAAATTACTTAGTGGATTTGTACATTGTGTTCTTTTCTGAATGTATAACTTTCCCTTAGCCTACCCAGGGAACCATCCTTTGTAACAAAGCTTAAAAAAAGAAAGGACAAAAGCACAATCAATGAACATACTGACTGTCTGACAGTATATTTGAAATTCCACACCCATAGTCCTCTACCTTTTCAGTAAAGACAAAGAGGCACTTTTCTGAGACTAGACTTGGTCATTACAATTATACAACATTCTTTTTTTGTCTTATTGTTTCTATTTACATTCTTGTAGTCATTGTGTGTATGTGTATATATTTATATTATATATATATAATGTGAATACACAATATAGTTTATATATATATTTTTTTCATGGTTCTGCTTATTTTACTCTGTATCAGTTCAAATGAATCTTCCTATGTTTTTCTTCACATTCTTCACTTTCATTGTATCTTATCTAAATTTGTTTACCATTCTCTAGTTGATGAGCACCTATTTTGCTTCTCATCTTTTGATACTATAAAATAAGATACAGTAGATATTTTGTTACACATGAGATCTGTCATTGTATCTCTGATGTCCCTGAGGAATAAGTCTAGTAATGGAGTTAGTAAACTTGAAAATATCTTATGGATGTTCTGTCATATCAAGCAAAGGAAGGAGGAGAACAATTGCAAAGAGAATGTTTCAAGAGAAAGGGGGAGGCAATAATTCTCATCAGAAAGACAAACTTCCACTTGATTTGAGAGGATGGGACAGATTTGGGGAATTAGTTTTTTTGTTTGTGTTTTCATTCTTGTACTCTTTTAGAGCACAGGAGAAGTAGTCTGTAGGTCAAAGGGAACTTTCTTGAGTGGCTCTTTGTGGAATCATTCTATGAAGCTGAAGGCCCTGATCAGGTTTTTGTCCAATCCACATTATACAGAAAATAGTTAACAGGGTTGCTGTTCATCTTTGCATGCCATTAAGTTGCCAATCCTTGCTATAAATGTGTGTGTGTGTGTGTGTGTGTGTGTGTGTGTGGTTTAAGAGGTGGAAATCAATCAAATAAGTGCCAATTGAATTATATTTGGGGTTAATTTATTTTGAGCTGTTTTTATGAGTTGTAAAAAATGATTCAGAGGGGCAGTCTGGGAAAGGAAACTACTTTATACAAAGGAAAATTTAATGTCAAGGCAAAGAGAAGGATGGAGGTCCTATGACTATGTTTTTCCTTTAAAGTAAATGACCGGTTGCTTTGAGATGAATATGAGCCTTTGAAATGATTATTACTTCCCATTCCATCATGAGATCATCAAGAAAAATGTCATGTATTGATCAGAGAAATGCAAATTAAGACAACTTTTAGGTATCACTACATACCTATCAGATTGGCTAAGATGACAGGAAAAGATAATGATGAATGTTGGAGGGAATGTGGGAAAGCTGGGACACTGGTACATTGTTGGTGGAGTTGTGAAATGATTCAACTATACTGGAGAGCAATTTGGAACTATGCCCAAAGGGCTATCAAACTGTGCGTACTCTTTGATCTAGCAGTGTTACTACTGGGCTTGTATTTCAAAGAGATCATAAGGAGGGAAAGGGATCCACATGTGCAAAAAATGTGGCAGCCCTTTTTGTACTGGCAAGAAACTGGAAACTGAATGGATGCCCATCAATTGGAGAATGGCTGAATAAGCTATAGTATATTAAAGTAATGGAATATTATTATTCTATAAGAAATGATCAGCAGGATGATTTCAGAGAAGCCTGGAGAGACTTGCATGAACTGATGCTAAGTGAAGTGAGTAGAACCAAAAGAACATTGTACAGAGTAACAACAAGATTATATGATGATTAATTCTGACAAATGTGGCTCTTTTCAACAGTGAGGTGGCTCAGGTCAGTTCCGATGGACTTGTTATGGAGAGGGCCAACTGCACCAAGAGAGAAGACTGTGGGAACTGAGTGTGGATTACAAAATAGTATTTTCACTCTTTTTGTTGTTGTTTACTTGCGTTTTGTTTTCTTTCTCATTTTTTTTTCCTTTCTGATCTGATTTTTCTTGTGTGGCATGATAATTGTGGAAATATGTATAGAAGAATTGTACATGTTTAACATATATTGGATTACTTGCCGTCTAGGGGATAGGGTATAGGGAAGGGAGGGGAAAATTTGGAATACTAGATTTTGCAAGGGTGAATGTTGAAAATTATCCATGTATATGATGAAAATAAAAAAAAAAACTTTAATAAAAATGTCATGGTAGACATATAATTTGCTTTTTTGATCTCAACTTGATAGATCACACAATACAATATAGAGTAATATTACTGAATTTCAGCAAAGTCTTTTGTAATATTTTTATAGGCATAGTAGAAACATAAATTGAATAATAGATCCCATTATTTGTGTATTTATTATTCTGATCCCCACGTTTATGGGATTATATTTTACTTATTTCAGATATTTCATTTTATTGATGTGTAGGATTCCTGTTGAGGAAACTACTGATGCAAGCAGTCACCAATCTGCAACTGATGGTCTTAGAAAGTTGTCCATTGCCCTAAAACATCGAATAAATGGCCATGGCACACAAAGCCAGTGTGCATCACAGAAAGATCTTAAACCCAAGTTTTTCTAACTCCAAGGTTGACTCTCTCTACCCACCACACCATGTTATGTATTTAAGTCATCATAACATAAAAATATTCACCAATTATAATCTTATTTCCTAACCATACAGCTATCCTATCTTAACACTAATATCTATTCCTTTCTATCCTTGCTCATACCTAATCCTTGTTTTAACCATCTTTGTCATTTTCTCCATGGTGGTTTTGGCAAATGCTTCAAGAGAAAATCATTTGAATAACAAATAATTTAAAGAAGCCCTTGGAAATTCAATAAAGCCCTCAAAGACTTTTGCAACAAGGACCCTCTTTTTATATATATTATATGTGTATGTATATATATACATATATTTCACAATGATCTTTATGATTATGATACAAAAGTCAAAAGTGAAATAAAGGATGTTTCATTGTGCTATCATTGAATTCTATTGGACTAATTATGCCTACTGATTATTTTTATTATGATAACTAACACTATTAAATGTAAACCAAAAGAAGATTCTTTTTCATGTATTTTATTTTTATTTTTCAAGATAAAGCTTTTGATGAAGCTTTTTTCCTCCCACTATATACTATGAAATTTTAGTTTCCATTTAAAGTGGATTAGATTTAAGTTGTCTTTTTTTTGTTATCAGTTATCCTTGGATGAGGAGAATCTCATGTACTTAGGTTAAAAGCTGATTGAAAGACAGGGCCCACAAAGTGCTGCTTAGTAGATTGAAATCATGCAGAAGGATTTTATCTAATGGAGTATTACAAGGCTATGCCCTCAGCCTTGTTCCCTTCCATATTTTTATTAATGAATTGAGTGAAGGCATGGATACCATGGTTATCAAATTTGCAAAAGATATAAAACTTTATAGGATAGCTCTTATGCTAAGTAATAGAAGTGAGACTTGAAAAGATCCTGAAAGAGACTAAATCAAAAATGAAATTTAAATGGCTTAAATTTATATGTATGAAAATTAGTAGGGATAAATATAGAGGCCTATACCAAGTTCAATAAATCATCTACCTGAATATAGAAGATAGGAGAACATGAGACCAAATCAAAATTTATCTAAAAAAGGACTGAGGGTTTCGTGGACTAGGATGGTCAATATGAGATAACAGTATGATCTGGTAACCAAAAACCAATTTGATATTAAACTGCATTAATTGTGACCTGGTATCCAGGGCCTTTATCAGCTCACCTGGAGTTCAGATCTAGGTCCATCTTAGAAAGAATGCTGACCAAGTAGGATGCATCCAGAGAAAGACAATCAGGTTGATGATGGAACTCAAAATCAGATCACATATATAGTGATTTGCCGGAGAATTTGAAATTGTTTAGCAGGAATTCAGGGGGTTAACAGTAGAAATTTTCAAACATATACAAATGTTGTCACATGGAAGCATATTTGGACTGGCTCTGCTTAGCTCCAGAAAACAGAACTAGTATCAAAAAGATTGGAGGGAACAGAGAGAAAAGTGGTAATTCGATTTGAAGGAAAACTTCCTAAAGATTTTAGAGCTGTTTCAAGGTAGGCTCTAAATGGGCTGCTCTCAGTGGGAGCCTTCAAGTCAACGATCACTCCTCAGGGTAGTTGTGTAGAAGGTATACAGTCCAAGCAGAGGTTAGACCACATGACCTTTGACTGTCTTCACAAATATTAGAAAATATTATCCAATCAAAACTAGCAATAATTGCTAGCTGCTACAGAGACACACTATTGTCAAACATAGTTGAGAAGCATTTATTAAACATTTACTGTATGCCAGATAACAACTCTAGGTGTTGGGATACAAAGATAAATGAAGTGGTTTCTTCTTTCCAGGAACTCATAGTCAGTGAGAGGGAGAAAATGAATATAATATGTGCAAAATATAAATGAGACAGCTATGCAAAGGAGATAGAATTCTGGACCTGGAATCAGGAAGATGAGTTCAAATCCAGACTTGGACATCACTAACTATGTGAGTCATTTTAATATCTGTTTCTTCATCTGTAAAGTGGAGATAATGACACATACCTTATAAGGTTGTCATGTGGACTAAAATGAGATATCTGTTAGATTTATTATAATTGGCAATGCTTTCTATAAATACTAGCTATTATTAGTTATTCCAGTATATACAGAATATGTATGTATATATACACATTCACACAATGTTTCAGAAGCTTAGCAGACTTTTGAAAATCACACATGTGTTCATGTAGATATACATACACATACACATAATGTATGTGTAAGTATGAAAATATATCAATATATGCTTGTATACAAATATTTTGAAAAGTATGGTAATAGTTTCCTTTAGCAACAGAGACTCTAGTAATAACAAACACAATAGTCACATATAGTTGACATGCATTTATTAAGCACCTACTATGTACTAGGCACTATGTTAGGTGTTGTGACACACACATGCATACATGTATATACATGCATGTGTGTATGTGTGCATATATGTAAGTATATGCACATGTGTGTGTGTATGAGTGAAGGAGATTGGAGAAACTAATACCTAGGAGAATCAGAAATAGGGAATACTTATTTTACAGAGGAAACTTCAACCATTTGGGAGATTTAGGAAATGAGAGATTTGGGCCACTTTATTTTTCCTGATTAAGAATTTTGGTCCTGAGTTCCCAAAGGCTAAAAGTAGCAACATAATTCAAGCTTAGCACATTAGCCCTAGATGGATTGTAGGCTTCTTTCCTTGTAATAACTGGAGAGCCTCACACCCAGCATGGCTACAGGGTGATGAGTGTTTGAGCCACATCAAAGACTGAAGAACATTTAATGTTTGGAGGAGTCCTAAATGATCCATACGTAGATCCTAGCGAGGTAGAGTTGGAAAACAGTTTGCTTTCCACTCTTATTATTTATCGATAGTTTTTCTATGCGTAAATAGAGTTTAGTGAACATCATTTCATTTTGTTGGTGATTCAGTAACTTGTAGAAGCTTAGATTATCCATTATCACCATATTGTTTTTTAGGTAGAGTTAGAATATGCAGGATATAGGAACAAAAATAAATTGGCCTCAGGATATCCCTATAATTGATTTTTTCCTTTTACTAAACTTCTGGTATGACTTCTGCCTCTCCTCCATCCCCCGCCTCTTTGTCTTAAAAGTTAAACTACATGGGGAAAGAACTAATTCATTATGTATTCTTGTTATATTTCCTCTGATTAGTGCATATACACATATTATACAGACATATATATATGTGCATATCCTATCCTATATATATATATATGTGTGTGTGTGTGTGTGTGTGTGTGTGTGTGTGTGTGTGTGTGTGTTAACATCTATCTATCTATCTAGGAATTATATATACAGGACAAGAAAAATTAAGGACCTACTAAGTGCCAGGTACTGTACTAAGGGCTTTATAAATATCTGATCATCACATCTTGAACTCAGGTCTTCCTGCCTCCAGGTACAACACCCCATCTACTGTGTCCCTTTGTGTCTTCTCTAATACTCAGACAGATTTGTGTTCACAACCATTCAGAAGTGCCCTCAAACAATGCAGATGGTCTGCCAGTATTGTGTGACTTGTCCCACATTCTCCCATAATTTCATCACAAGCCATCTATTCAACATGCCAGGTACTTTTCTCTTGACATTTTCAGGCCACTAGTGAAGTACATGTATTATCCAAAAGCATGTCTCTCACAATCACCATATGACCAGACCATCTCATTTTTTGACAATTGAAAAAAACATAACCCAAATATATATTCACATTTTAATATCCTTTCACGATATATGTGTGCATGCAAAAGAGCTTTCTTGAAGGGTGATTTCTATTCAAATATGAGTCTTACTTTTTGCAGACCATGTGGCCAACTGTCCAACTGTCTCTCTGGACGTGTAAAGTTTCACAGGATAAAAGATGAAAATTTTTAACATGAAAATAACTACCATGTTCTGGAACATAGAAACCTCAAAGGAATTTGCATATTCCATGTTCTTAGATTTTCTGGAGATGCGACTTCATGTGATGACATTTCTTCTTTGTCTTCTCATCCATCTTAATTGTGAGAATTTCTGTTGGATGTATTTAAAGTTCCACCCTAGGTGAAAATGGGCTCCAGTGCTATCCAAGAGTGAATTGGATTTTCTTTCTCTGATTGTTTTCATGCCAGACCCAGTTTTCTCAAAAGTTTCTTTTCAAACATTAACCTTTGCATAGTCAACATTTAAGCAATTTTTAGAAATTGTGAAATGCAATAAGAATGTCAAATATTATTGTTAACAATCATCCGATTCTTCCACTTATTAAAAAAATGTTCTCAACCTTTTTCAGAATTGCTTCTTTTAACTCCTTAGTGATAATTATAACACAGTAGTGCTGTCATGACTAACATTTGCATTGCTGTAAAGCTTCTTACATTTCAAAGTGCTAATTGGTTGGGCAATGTTTAAATTAATTCCAAAAGTCTGCATTAAGTACCCAGTACTGTGAGAAGTACTGTGGGGGCCATTCAAGGAGTAAGGACATTGGGATATCTCTTCTGCCCAAAAGACTAATCAGAAACATAGCACTATCCAATAACATAGAGGGAAAATATTATATACATATACATATAGCATACATAACAATGTGCATATATAAAATCTACACATTTTTCAATATATAATATAGTATACATGCATATATAACCACCCACTATGATTATACATATGTAACCATTCACTGGTGTGTGAGCACTGGGCATTTTTCATCTGATTTCATATTATAGTCTGCATCAGTGACTCTCAAACTTTTTGGTCTTGGGACCAAAACCTTTTTACTCTTAAAAATTATTGAGGATAGGGGCAGCTAGGTGGCGCAGTGGTTAGAGCACCAGCCCTGAAGTCAGGAGGACCTGAGTTCAAATTTGGTCTCAGACACTTCCTAGCTGTGTGACCCTGGGCAAGTCACTTAACCCCAATTGCCTCAGCAAAAAGCAAAAAAAAATTATTGAGGATACCAATGAGCTTTTTTTTTAAAGTGGGCTATACTTATTGATATCTACCACATTAAAAATGTAAACATATTAATATTACTGTAAAAATAGTTTTGATCTCATAGACCCCATGGAAGGGTCTCAGACAGCCTCAGGGGTCTCTGAACCACATTTTGAGAATTGCTGATCTGAACAATAGGCATTCTTCACCCACTAGTTTATGTGGATGGTTAGGTCAAAGTCTTTTGAGTGGCTAAGGATCTTGTCTTGGAGCTTCCACGGTGTTTTCTGGCTTAATGCATCAGTAAAATTTCATCAGAAAATAGAAACATATGGAAGACTTTATCATGTGTGGGAATGCCCTCCTCAACTTATACTTTGGGCTGGAAAAAAAAGACTCATTTTTTTTTTTCTGAGGCAATTGGGATTAAGTAACTTGTCCAGGGTCACACAGCTAGGAAGTATTAAGTGTCTGAGACCAGATTTGAATTCAGGTCCTCCTGACTTCAGGGCTGGTGCTCTATCCACTGTACCACCTAGCTGCCCCCCAAGACTCATCTTTTCAAAAGCAATATTCTTCTGTTCTTATTAGTCCCAAATTCTGGAGAAAACACTAATCTCTGAATATAATTTTAAATATTTAAATTCAATGTTCATGGTTATTTAGTAAGATAATATTTTTAAAAGCATGATTATATGGAAAACTATGATAACTCTCAGTTATTCATGTCCATTGAAGCCTAGATTTTCATATCATGAGTTGGTGAGTGACAGAAGGTATGAGCTGCACACCAAATGCTTAAAAATGAAAATATATAAAGGGGTAGAAAACATTACATCACTTCAAACATTCTGCTAGTGGAAGCTTGTGGTTAACTAAGGTTAGCTGGCCATGGTAGCACATTCCTGTAATCTTTGCTGCTGGAAAGTTTCAGGAATTTCTTGATTTGGGGAGTTCTGAGCTGTTCACACTAATTCTGTTGTATAATTAAGCCCCAAGAGTGGAGATCTGCCAGGCTATCAAAGAAAGTACAAACTAGACCAAGTCAGAAAAATCAAGTACCTTAAAGTTTCTCTGCTGACCAAGATTGGGATTGGGCTCATGAATAACAGTTGCCTTTTTGGAATGATGAGGAGGTGAAGAAGGAGGAGGAGAAAGAGGAGAAGAAGGAAGAGAAAGTAAAAGAGTATATGAATGGTAAGCTATATACAATCCACTGTCTTATACTTCTATGAATATTCAGTTTTCTCTGAATGGTTTAAAGTCTGTATACTACTCTAGCACATTTTCTTAGCCTTTGGCAGACCCCCTGCAGAACAATTACTTTCACCAGCTGTTTCCAATCCTAGGATAATCATCCTCACATTTGATATCCCAAGTCTGTTCACTTCAGAATTGAGTGTCAGTGGACAAATTGAACATTTTCTGTCTTGTTCAATTTCATACTTTAAGCATATTAATCACTAAATTTAAAAATACATATATGCAATACAATCCCCTATTCAAATGTTGTCCTTTTTAAAGTAAGGAAAACTTTTTTTTATTTAACTGGTACATGGTGATGATGGTGAAGGAATCATGGTGTGGTATCTAAAAATAGCAGAGCAGGGTCCATATAGGCACTGGGGGGGATAAGGGTATATGATAGAAAGGATTGAAAAGAAAGACATAGAAGCATTCAAAATGATGCTTACTTATTAAGTTTCCCAAGGAACAGCCCTAATTTTTTTTTATTTTGCCCTACTTTTTCATATGCAGATCAAGAGAAATAAAAACAAAAAATTAATATTTCAAAGGTTAAATAGCATTTCTTCCAGTTCTTCCCCCTTTGCCATCTCTGGTCCTAGGTCTGGTAGAGAAAGCAATTGAAAGTAATTAATTAAAATGAGTCTTGAGAATTAGCAATGAGAGATGACCTGGGCTCATTAGCACCAATTATTAAAAACTAACAGCTTTGAGAATCCTAGTCCTTCCTTCCTGTCTTCACAATGAAAATATGCAATGCTTATGTTGGGAAGGTTCCATGTGTTTATTCATTATAGAAGCTCTGCAGGTGAAAGGACTAAGCATGATGCAAATTCAGCATATTATTTTCATGATCATGAGTTTGGGGGTTATCGATCAGATAAGAATTTAACCAACAGGGGAAATCATAATTGACATAAGATTTGAGTATCGTATCAGTCCTTGCATAAGTATTGTATGATAGAAAATTAGAATCATTTAGAATCTCAAGGAAAGAGAATTTAGAACTGATACCTTGTATAGACAGAACCCTGACATAAAAAATTTCTCTCTACCATATACCCAAAATCTGATTATTCAGCCTTCACTCACCCATGTTTGAGAAACTCACTGAATCTTAAGCATCATATCCAACTCTGGGACAACCCTCTCACTTTAAGAAATTTTTTTTTCATACATTAAGTTTAAATCTGCATTTAGGTAATTTCCACCATTGGTCCTTTTTATCCTCTGAGATTGGGGGTAACGGGAAAGTCTAACCTATCTTCTTTGTAACAACTCTTAGAATAACTGAAAAAATGGATTATATTCCTTTTAAATTGGAAAAAAATCTTTGATTACCTTAAACCCCAGTGAGGACACTCATTAGCCAACCTTAATTTTCTTTATTACACTTCAAAAATAAAGACAAATGACAGCAATGTAGGGACTTCCCCCTCCCCCAAAGACACATAAGTTAGGAAAGCTTGTTTCATGTTACCATAGAATTAAATAATTAGTGACATGGTTTCCCAGGTAGTTGAAAGAAATATCCAAGGGAACTGACTGCAATTGAAGTAATAGTCCCAGGAGAGAGTCTTCAGGGATTATAGGACTGGGATTAAAGAAACCATTTTCTTGTACAATGGGAAAAGTGCTAGATTTGGAATCCAAATATCTGGGTTCTAATCTTGGTTCTATTACTATGTGGGTGATCATGGACATGCAATTAGAAGATTGGGACATCTTTTGGCTTCAATTTTCTCATCTGTCTAATTGTTTTTGTTTAGTTGTTTTCTGTCATGCCAACTCTTTGTTATCCTATTTAGGGTTTTTTGGCAACGATACTGGGATGATTTGCCATTTCCTCCATTTTATTTTACAGACGAGGAAATTGAGACAAACAGGGGTAAGTGATTTGCCCAGGGTCACAGCTAGTAGATGTATGAAGCAAAATTTAAACCCAAGTCTTCCTGACTCTAGGTCCAGAGCTCTAACCACAGTGTCATCTAGCTGTCTTTCTGTGGAGAGGGTTGGAACAATTATTTATAAAGTCTTTTTTAGCATTATAGCCTATATCCTGTTTCTATGAATTTTCACTGACCTTTGGGGGAAATGTTAAGTCCCCTTTCTTTACTTCTCCAAAACAACAACAACAACAACAACAAACAATACTACTTACAGACCATACACCTGTTTGATGAAAATATGAACTATGGAGAAATCCTGCATAACTTCAAAGAGGAAGTGGAACATAACAATGAAAATAATAAAGAAATAATGAAGGGATATGCATCCTTTTTTCCCTCCTTCTCCATCCATTGTAGTGAACCAGAACTATAGGAAAGGAGAGCCTATGAATAAGTAATGGTATGTGAATGTTATGAAATATTAGTGTTCTATAAGAAACAATCAGCAGGATGATTTCTGAAAGGCCTGGAGAGACTTACATAAATTGATGCTAAATGAACTAAATAGCACTAAGAACATATCACACACAGCAACAACAAAATTATGCAACGATCAATTCTGATGGACTTTTTCAACAATGAGGTGATTCAAGTCAATTCCAATAGACTTGTGATGGAGAAAGCTATGTGCATCCAGAAAGAGGATTATAGGGACTACATGTGAATCACAATATAGTTTTTTTCACCTTTAAAAAAAGAAAAAAAAAGAAAAGGGGAGCCTATCTATGCTAGAGCAGAATGTGAAGTAAGTCTTAATTGAGATGTGGACTTTTTCAGGACTGGATAGTTCTCACTCTTTGTGGAATAGCAACCTACACAGTCTGAAGTCTTTGAATTGTAATCTATCCAAATGGTTAAGATGCAGTGATTACAGTGTTGTGAAGAATCTGGATTTAGAGTCAGAGAATATGGGTTTGAATTTACCATGTAAAATCTTGGAAGAGTAGGGGATTTTTCTGTCCTTTGCCAAAGCCAAGAGACTATTATGTCTCTTTCAAGACTCATCTCTCTTCTGTTGGGAAGGTAAAAAGAATTGAAGAGGACTTTTCTATACTCTGATAGTTTGGGACAAAACAGCGTTCCCCGAGGGAAAAAAAGTGAAGCTTCAATGGAAGAAAAAAATCTGAGATGGAAGGAAGATCTGACCTTTGTCAGGGTATTAGAACATTATCCAGAGGAGGAGAGAAGGATAAGGATAGCTGTACATTGTGCTTAGCAACAAATTTGAGACTCTGAGCATAAAGAGTTTTATTAGTTTCCCAAGATTGATAGAGTAGAACTTCAGAAATTCAGGTGAGAGATCATCAACATGGTATGATGGCACAAAAGAACACTGGTGATGCAGTCAGAGGATCTGACTTCAAATCCAGCCTCTGTTGCTTGCTGTCTGTTTTCCACAATTCACTTAACATCATTGAGTCCCAGTTTTTCTCATGGATAAAATAAGAAGGGAGAGCTAATTGGCTTTTGAAGCTTCTTCCAACTCTACATCTAAAATCCTCTCTTGGGAGTTGGGCAGATCATTTAATCTGCAAAATGTGTGGATAGTCCTTTTAAACTAAAATCTATAATTTCATTTATAGTGCAACTCGCTACTTTCCCTCAGGTACCCAGGATTTTAATTTTATGGAGTAGAATCTCATGACAATGTTTGTTACTTACTGTAAAGATTTACATATACTATGAACCAAGTTATGTCCTTCATAAAACAATAACCTCATAGACAGGAAAAGCTTGACATGCCACAGAATAAAGGAGGCACGAATCCTGTCTCCGAATTCCTAAATTCTTCATGATAGAAGTCTTTTCAAGTGATTAAGATTCAAGATTCCAATTAGGACCCTGAACTTGGCCCTCTGATTTCTCTAGGCTTATCTTCTCCCTGGCCTAAGTGAAAAATGAATCTATAAGTCATCAGGTCATGCAATAAAAGTAAATATACAAGTTCATTGAACAATTGTTAATATGAATTTTATATTTCAGGAGAAAGGCTTGATTTAAAAAAATAAGTAAGTACAAATTCTTTGTTTAAAAAGGTATCATAAATATGGAGTGGATAGTCTTTGAGTTTGATATATCTCACATTTGAGATCAAAAAGTAAGTTGTTACTGGAAAAAATGCCCAAGCAAAGAAAAATATGGAAAAATCTAAATGCAAAAGCCTTAAGGTAGCAATCCAATTATATTGCTTCTTTGCACAGATTCCTCCCCCCCACCCCTTGCAAAAGGCAGCTCTCACTGCAAGGAAGAGAAATACATTTTAATTTGACAGCCAAAGCAACTCCCATTGCAAAATTAAAATGCATTTTGGCAGTTTCTTGAAATTATATGTTTTATTGAAAAGTACTATTTCATGATACAGATGTAACCCATATCTGATAAGCACCAGCAAATGGACAAAGGGATTCAGACTTTGTTTCTGAATCAATGAAGCAAAAAGCAGGAAATTGAAAATATTTTAAAGCAGCATAGATCAACTCAGTTTAGCAATGACTAATGTAGCAAAAAAAATTGAACAAGTTGATGATTTAAAGCTCATAATTGAAGTCCAAAGGTTGATTTAGTGTCTGGATCACATAGGTCTCGTACCTTTAACCAAGGTCTTGTGGAAGGTCCTGAGGAAATTGATGGCTTTTTCCTATCAATTCTGAGACATGTCTGCTCAGAGAGCTTAGAATGGATGCTCAAAGAAAAAGAATTATAGCTGTAGATAAAAATCTCTTGGCCATATTAGAAAGCTAATGGGGGACATTGAGGGCTCTAAAAGGGAGGGATGAGATTAAATTTCAGATTCTTCATTTAAAAGATTCCTCATATCTTTCCGTGATGTCTTTTAGCAAAAGAAGCCATCAGTGTCCACGTAAGGGTGGTAATGGGCCAACATCACACAAAGTGATATCAATCAATAAACATTTATTAATCATCAGTTGTGTGCCAGGTACTATGCTAAGTACCAAGAATACAAAGAGATGTAATGGATAGAGTATTGGACTTGAAATCAGGAAGATCTGGATTCAGATTCTACCTCAGACTGTAATGAGTTGTGTGAACCTGGACAAATCACTTCATTTCTTTTTGCCTCAGGGTTTTTTTTTTCCATTTATAAAATGACTAAATATACTATATGGCCTCTAAGGTGTCATCAAGCTCTAAATCTATGATCCATCAATCAGTCCCTCTTTCCCTGTTTTTAAATCCTGTTTAATAGTTTCAATTTAATTTTTAACAGAGAAAGTAGGTATATATTCACTTAAATTAAAGTAGCTCTTAGAAAGTAAAGTAAAGCAAAGTAAGCTAAGAAATAAACAACGATGGAAAAGAATAGTTTAAAAATACAGCAAATCTGTGATTTTACAAAATTCTTGGAGCTGATAGAATTTTCGAGTCCCAGAATCTTCTGGGTCAGCTGTTCTTGATGTAAGTCCTTGTTGCTGAAAATTTTCCTGTTTATAATTTCACTTTCCTATCTTAATAAAAAGAAGCTGAATTACTACTTGATATTGCAAGTATTCATTCTTATTGTCAGTGTTAGTCATTGAAAGATTTTTCCTATTTCTTCTTTTTTACTACCTCTCTTGTACACTTGTGCACACTTGTGCAAACTCCCTAAATAATCTACATTATTTCTTTTCTTTCTTTTTTTTTTTTTTTTTTTGGCTCTAGTTCGCTCTTCTCCCATTCTTCCCACAACTTTCTCTGGTAGAAGCTGGAAATGTATAGTTTGTGATGATGCCTTGTTTACTGATTATCCATCGTTAACTCTCATAATACTACCTGAGCCGATCCCGAGATAACAAAATGCTACTATGGAAGCCTCAAACCCTTTCCAGCTTGGGAGAACTTGTGACATTTTGGTAGATTCTACAAGAACTTAGGATCACTTCCACAACAAACTGAGTCATCAGTAGGGGTGTTCTGAATGAGGGATGATCTGAAAAAAATGTCTTTTAAAATGACTCTTTAAAAAAAGAGTTGCTTAAAAAAAACAAATATGATCTGTCTTGAAAAGCACTGGAAGTAGATCTGATAGGTCCAGACTGCAGACACATTACAGGTTGTATCTCTGCAGGGAGAGTCTACCTTTCATGCCTCATTGTTTTGAGGCAGGTGTTTCTGTCTTTCCTGAACTAGTCCCTAAAGTCATTTTCTTTCCAAATGTGTGTGGATTGTAGTGATGCTTGACTTCGGGCCAGTCTGGATCACCTGCAGGTTGAACTGAAATCCTCTGCCTCTGTGCTGGAAAAATTGGACCCATGTCAGACTCGAACAGAAGTTCTGACTCACCAACCCCTGCTGCCCTTTAGGACTCCACCAGGACAACCCCTCTTGCTTCTGTTTGTTACTTCCTCTCCTTTTCCCACCGTTCTCTTTTTTTCTATCTATTTTCATTTTTTCTTTCTGTCCTCTTTCAAGTATCCTCCTTCCTTGTCTTTTCTCTTCCCCTGTAATAGGGTCATAGATTTAGAGTCCATTGAGTCCATCTCCTTCATTTTATAGAAAAGAAAACTGAAGCCTAGTAAGGTTAGGTGACTGTCCCAAGATCACATGAGTAAGCAGCAAAAGAAATAACCCGAGTCCTCTGACTGGAGAATCAGACTCCTGTATAGATCTTACTTATTTTCCCACTCCTCCCCCTCTGCTTCCTTCCTGCTGAGTCTCCCTTCTCTACAAAGAGAAAACCAAGAAAATTGGTTTTAGGGTTTCTAAAAAAAAGAATTTTTTAATAGTCAGTATATGTAGCTACTTAAAAGTATAACCTATATGACATCGAATCTGGATTTCAGGCATATCAGTTTCACAGTTTTGCCTTCCTCCTGGCCTTTTCTCCCCTTCCCCATCCTTATTCTGTCTTTATCCTTCTGTGGCTTAGTTTTATATCTCTCTTTGTGTCTGTCTATCTGTGTCTGTTTCTCTCTGTCTATTCTCTATCTTTGTCTCTCTGTCTTTGTTTCTCTCTGTATCTATCTTTCTGTCTCTGTCTCTATTTCTGTTTGTCTGTCTCTGTCTCTATGTGTCTGTCTCTGTCTCTCTGTTTTTCTGTGTCTCTGTCTGTCTCTCTATCTCTGTGTGTCCCTTTCTCTCTATCTCTCTCTGTTTCTCTTTTTCTAATTTGGTTAAGCAGAAAGCTCTGGGCCCTCTTTGCTCACAAACTAAATAGCCTGACTCCATCTTCTGCACAACTTTGGAGGCCTGAAGTAAAAGTATCCCCCTTCATTCCATCTGACAAAATTGGCTTTTCATGTGATACCCAATTGCTCTGGGAGAACTTGAGAGCTGGTTTGATCCTTTTATGCCAATGTAAGGACAAGGAGTTTCTCTCCTTACTATTTCTTGTATTATTCATCTAATTCTAACAAACCAAAATCCCTATTGAATTATTTGTTGTTGTTTTAATGCACCACTTTGCAGTTGGCATCTAAATATTAATTAATCATATTTTCTGAGTCAAGGAAGATTTGTGGCCATTTCACAAATCTAGTTTTCTAATTAGGATGGAAATCTCTTTTTATTCCCTCTTTCTGCTTTTTCTTCTATAGCTCTTTGGGTTGCAATATGGTATAGCCAAATGAGGACTGTCCTTGGAGTGAGGAGAGATCTGTGTTCAAATCCTGCTTCTCATACTTCCTATCTGTATGACTATGGCCAAATTGCTTAAGTACTCTGCTTTAATTTCCTTGAATAAAAATACTTGTAGTAAGTACTTCATAGACTTGAAAGGAGGATCAAAGGAGGTAATAGATTTTAAATGTTTTCCAATTCTTATAGCGCTATTAACTATTTTAATCTTATTCCTTGAAATAAGCAGAATCTTCAGTTATTGCCTCTGATAGCACCAGTTTTGAATGGCAAATGCTCTAATATAGAGCAAGACGTAAGAAAAAGACAAATCCTCAAAGTCTTAGGCTTACTTTAATAAAAGTACAATACTATCACATGATTTATACATTAAGTTATGCAAATTCAATTATAGGAGTTTAATTGAAGTGAGGGATCCCCTAGCCACTCCTCCCTCCCAGCAGCACTCAGTGCTCTGCCTAGCCACATTTACTGAGCCAGGTTCAGAACTGGTGATTTAGGAACCCGGCCTATCTTTGAACATTCTGGTTCTGCTTAGTCCTCTGCCCCTTAGCTATCTTTCCTTCCTTCCTTCCTTCCTTCCTTCCTTCCTTCCTTCCTTCCTTCCGTCCTTCCTGCCGTCCTTCCTTCCCTCCCTCCCTCCCTCCTTCTTTCCTTCCTTCCTTCCTTCCTTCTTTCCTTTCTTTCTTTCTTCCTTCTTCTCTCCCTCCCTCTTTTTCTGAAAAAACAAAACAAAACAAAACAAAAAACTGACCTTCCCCTTAGGAAAAAAATTCAATCCCTCATTAGTTCTAGTCCACATCTTCTGGCATGCTCATACTTTGGAAATAAAATTGGCCCAGTCAATCAATATGCATATATTTAGCATTTACTATGTACCACACACTGTGCTGGGAATACAAATACAAGCAAAAAGAAATGTAGTTTCTATCTCCAAAGAGTTTACATTCCAATGGGGAAGATAATAAACAAAAGGAAACTGAAAAGGGGGTGAAGAGTGAAAATGGAAAAGTATTTTCATGTATGATGGAGAAGTCCAGAAGAGAGGAGCTTAGTGGGGACTGAACAGAATGCCCTCCTTATATGGAGGTTCTGGAGGAGCTGGCTTCCAGAAGGGCAGAAACATTGGGTT
Organism: Myrmecobius fasciatus; assembly: GCA_023553655.1. NCBI lineage: Eukaryota > Metazoa > Chordata > Mammalia > Dasyuromorphia > Myrmecobiidae > Myrmecobius > Myrmecobius fasciatus. The sequence goes on from JAJPUD010000072.1 coordinate 466,989, forward strand.
TCTCCTGTTTTGGCTATAGCCTTTATAGTAGGAATGAAACCTTCAGCCTGACCACTGGCAACTGAAGTCCTACTTATGCTTAAGAATTCTCCTGATGCTTTCTTTCTTCAGACAGGGACCTATATGCCCTGGAGTTGCAGTTGGCTCTGAACTTCAAGAGTTCCAAAATCCTTCTCATGATTTCACCCCTTTTTCAGCCATCCACCCTCCCCATTGTGATCACTTGGTTAGATTGTGGGGGAGGAATTTTCCCCTTAAATTAGATTCTATCTGAATAAGAAAATAATGGCATGTCTAGCTAATTAAAATGGCAAAGGCATTGGTGAAAAATGAAAATGAATTAAATTTATGGCTGGAAGACATGAATTGCAAATGTGTGAGCATTGATGACGACTTGTTATGAGAAAAGACCCTTAGCCTTGTTATACTGCTCACACCTTCCATTAAAGAAGGACAGCCTTCTGATGAAAATTATTGTAAAGTCAAGAATATTAAGAGATTTTTAAAATTTATTTAATTTTAATTTTTTTTACCTTTCATGATTTTTATGTGATGTATTGATTTTGAAATCCAGTCCTCCTTGTCGGATAACAACTCTTCTATACAATATTCTGAGGGTAAAGACATATCCACTCAATGCTCTGGGATGGACATTCTTTTCCCTTGGCTTCTCAAACACTGTGGTTTGTTGATCCTCCTCCTACCTGCCTGCTAAGAGTATTTTCCAAGGCTCCATGTTGTATCTTCTTTTCTCTCCTCTCTTTGCCTCTCTTTCTTGGTGATGTCATCAGTTCCTCTGTATTCACTTACACTTTCTATACAGACAATTTCCCGATCTAAAATTTTTTGTTGAATACCAGTCCACCAGCCAGTCTTGATCCAGATGTGCCTGCCAGATGTTTTCATTTGGATGTGCTCAAGTTCAACATGTTCCAAAGTGGGTATTTCCTCCCAAATCTGCTCCTTCTCTAAACTTTCTGCTTCTATGGAGGGCACTACCATTCATCTAGGACCTAGACTCATAACCTTGTATTATCCTTGGCTCCTCCCTCTCTAACTCTCCATATTCTATCAGTTGCTAAGTCTTATTGAATCTTCTCTCCACAATATTTTCCCCCTTCTTTTCACTCATATCTGTTCTTCCCTGGTTCATGCCTTATCCCTATATTCATGGATTTTTGCAATAGCCTGCTTGGGGTTGATCCATAACCAAATCATGAAGTTTATCATTTGGCCCCTTCTCATTTTCCATTTCTGCTTCCTCTGAAGACACTCTGACATCCCCAGATGCTATCTTTCCTGGAGGAGTGGGACAGGGCATAAATAAGGCTTTGGGACCTCTTTTCTCAATTTCCAGATTTTGGATGAAGTTGACTTTCACCAGTAGCCATAAAGAGAACTTCAACCAGTAACTGTGGCTCCAAGTGTAAGGGGCATCACAATTTCTTGGTGAAAATAGCAGGAAATGGACCCTTTAATCAATATTTTATTCATTATGTACAAAGAACAGAAGAAATAAATTCAATTTATCAAGAGAAAAGATTATAAGACAATGTTGGGGGAATGAGAATCTGTCCTATCAGAGAGATATCTAGCCCTGGGATGCTGTGAATTGATTGATAAAGAGACTTCTGATAGGACAGGGACAGGACAGGGACAGAGAAAAACTAACTTGGGGAATGATTACATGGACCATGCCATCTGATAGATTCCCATTTTAACTAATTATTCTTGCTGACTAGGTGCTCAGCTCTTTTGTTTCTACACTGTTGAATGAGTCCATGTATTGTCAAAGCAAAAATGTAACATTTTTCTTGGTTTTGTTGATTTTAAAAACATTTTTAAAATATTTTGCACCCTCCAGAGTTCAGCGCCTTGGCGCAAAGTACCATTACTTTGCCCTAGTTCTGGCTCTGCCTAAAAATCTTCAATAATTTGACTAGTGCCAGATGGATCTTTGAATTCCTTCAGACTAAGAAAATAATACACAGACAAACAAAGTCACAAAGGACCAGTCTCTATATCTCGGTTCAGAACTAACGTGTTCTCCTCATCCTCATCCTACCCCTCAGAAACCTAGATTCACAATATCAAAAGAAGCCTATCTAGCCATGGGACATTGCAGAATGGAGTTTGGAGGTTGAGCAAATCCAATGTTAATTTTCCTAGAGATCAATCTCTTGGATTCCTGGCTTTGCACTGACTCTTTAGCAGATTTGAGAGGGGTTGGGTTTCTTTATAATCAGCACAGAAGGTTGTCTTGTCTTGGTTCTTAGAGTAGCAGCTTTATTGCCTCTTCCAGATGGGAGAGGCAGCTCTTGTTCAGGGGTAGCCACAGGCATGGGGCATGACCCCTGTGTGGCCTGTTGGCAGCCACTCCTAAGTTTTGCAGCTGCTCTCAAGCATATGAGCATCTTCTGTGGCCCTGCCAATATTGAATTGACACTGCCAACACCTAAACAGAATCCCATAGAATCTTTTAAGAGACTTATGTGCCCAGTTGCAGCCTAGGAAGGGGGAAATGTCGGAGCCTCTATCTTTCAGTTCTCTCTCCCCCCACTGGAGACATCTATCTATAACAAATGAGTTTAGTCATCTAGAAGAATCTGTATCCATGAATAAAAGAACCAGAACAAAATATCTTTCAGAGCATCTCAGAAAGAGAACAAATCAAGAGGGCTTTCATCTGGATCCATTGTGGAAAGGTATTTGAAAGTTGTCTCTATGTCCTTGGGTTTCAGATTTGGGGAGGATGGTCTGAAAAATCCATTTCTCAAGACAATTGAGTATCCTTGAAGACCTCTCTTTGTTATTTCTGTTTGTTTTTGTTTTTGGTATCCAAGGAACTCAGATGCAGGATCCTAGATCTGTACTGGACTCCTGAAAGGTCAACTTATCCAGTGTCTTCATTTAAAAATGTTTTTTTTTCAGTCTCTTCATTTTATCTTTGAGGAAACAGAGGCTCAGGGCCTCTAAGTGACTTGGTTCAGACACTACTTTGACAGAAGTAGTGTCAAAAATAGTATTTGATGATGAACCACAGGCTGATTTCAGAGAAGCTTGGAAAGCCTTATATAATTAGATGTTAAGTGAAGTAAACAGAACCAGAACATTGTACACAGTAACAGCAACATTGTATGATGATCAACTTTGATAGACTTAACTCTTCTCAGCAATACAGTGATTCAAAACAATTCCAACAGACTTGGATAGAAAATGCCATCTGCATCCAGAGAGAGAACTATGGAGATTGAAGGCAGATCAAAAGTATACAATTTTTGTGATTTTTTTTCCTTTTTTTCCTCTCCATGGCTTTTCTCTTTTGTTTAGATTTTTTTTTCAGAACATAACTAATATGGAAATATGTTTAAAATGACTGTCCATGTATAACATATCAGCTTGCTTGTTGTCTTGGGGAGAAGAGAGGTGAGGAAAGGAGGGAAAAAAATTGGAACTCAAAATCTTATAAAAATGAATGTTGAAAACTAAAACTAACTAAATAAAAAGCCCTTTTTAAAAAGGAAGTATTTGAATCAGAGTTTTCTGGCTTCAGAGCCAGAACCCTGTCCAATATACTGTGCTGCCTCCTAAATAAGCTCAAGTGATCAATAATTTTGACAGTTACTGATGGGCATTGACCTCAGCTTAGTCAACACACTAAATGTGTTCTGGGCCCTACTCCCAGAGCTTAGTATTCAGGAATATGACTTGAAAGAATCAGTCTCAAATCTCTACAGACAGTCTAAGGCTTTGACAACTTCAACTTTGCTGACATTTTGCTCACATGGGTTCATTTTGACTATAGTTGGCTGTCAACTGAGTTACTCCTTGCCAAGTTATTCACTTATAATCAAGGTGTTAGCTGATTGGCACTTATCCCTTGCCTCTTCCTAGGAAATTTCTTTTTTTTTCAGAGATAGCTCTTAGAGATGGAGAGCCAGTAATACAGAAAGGAATGAAGTTGTATTTGGTAGAATTATGGGCTGAAAGGACTCCACTCATCCTTCTAGTAGGCAGTTGCCTACTTTTGCCCACTTTCAGTCTAGGAGTTCATCAGGGAACATTGAAGAGAGCTTACAAAGTCACCAAAACATACAACTGAAAGGGTTTTCCCAACCCATATTGTTTCAACTATTAGATTTCTTTCTAGATTGAAAAAAACAGAGGACTTAGAAGTAGGAAACCTAAATTTTAATCCCAGCTGTGGCACTTACTCCCTGGGTGATTTTGAACTTCATCAGTTCAATGAGGATGACTTGCCAAGTAGAACTTCCATCTTAGAATGAAAATCACATGATTTCTATAAAGTATTCAGTGAATTTGAAAGCACACTACAAATAACAGTTATTTTCATCATCATGATTGTGTTTGATCAAAGGGAGGATGGAGATATTTCTGTAGCATCAGCAAATATCCCATTAAGCATTTGATGATTTGGTGTTACTTTTGGAGAAGGATGGCTGGCTATTGGCCATATAGGCCCTTAGGGGCAGTTGAGTGTTTCCCCAAAGCCTATAGACATCCTTGTAGTTGATGAGTGAGTAGTAGTTTTGGGCATGTCCCCAAACCACTGGCAAACACCATTCTCTGAACACCAATTCATTTCTTCTTAATCCTGGATTGGATGCCAACTTCCAGGCAAATTGATTTTTTTCCCAGGGCTTTAGCTGGGTTATTGGCTGTTTTGTGATGTATCAGCCTCATAAAATGATCACTTTCAGTTAAAAGATCTTATTACTGCAAAAAGAGATGTTGAATCACACTTTCGAGGTCACTAGTGAAATGTGATCTTTGAGGCTAATAGGCTCTGCTCCCGGACATGGAGAAGTGGATGTGTAGAAGACAATTCATGAGCCAAAAAAGAATCTGTTTGTCCCTTGTGTTTGCAGACCAAGTGGTTGCCATTAATTTTGTGAGCATGCTTGCTAGAGAGATCAGCTGATAGGAGCTGCTTTCAAAAATATTATTTCATCTCCAGAAAGACAGACAAGCACTTTTCATTTCAACTTTGCCTCAATCCATATTTATTTCCATTGCCCAGTAAAGCAGGAAAGCCTTTCCCCTTGATGCAAGCTTTAGAGCTTGGCTTTGGTTCTCAACATGGAAATGTTTGGGAAATAGATATGGCCAATAAAGACAGTTCTGCAAGGGAGACTAGCCAGGGGAAACTAAGGGAAATACATGAAATTTCAAAGCTGGAAAAAGAATTTTGTAGACTCAAGAAGTACTGAATAAGAGTGATGATTTTGAGCTTGCTTAGAAGAGAAAATTTCCATAGATCATTAGAGATGGCTGATTCATTTCAGTTCAGTTCAATCCAGCTCAACAGACATTTATATCATGTGTTTAACATTGTGTTAGTCTTAACGGATACAAGGACAATAATGATATAGCCCCTGAATTCTAGTGGGGGTGGGAATGCAGCATATATGCAATTAAGCAAATATAAATTATATGCAAAGGAATTCAAGAGGGACAGATCACACAATCTAACTTCTTTAACTTACAAAGAAGCTGAGGCTCAGAAAGGTTCAGTATCTTCCTGGAGAAGATTGATAGAAATAGAACCAGCACTGGAAACCAGACTCTCTCATTCTTCCAGTTCAGTATTCTTAATACAATACTATTTTGGCCATCTTTAGATCAGCGAGTTTACTCATAAGATCACAGGTTTAAGACCAGAAGGAACCTTAGTGGCCATGTAGTTCATCACTCATTTATATATAACATTCCTTCTTCAAAGAACAGAGATCATCAAGAAATCTTTTTTTTTCACTACACAATCCAATGCCTGGGAGTCTCAAAATCAGAAACTCTTGACCTTAGTTGCCCATGAGGCAACTGTCCAAGCTGGCACACCTCCACACATAGCTCTTTATGTCCAGTGCTAACTCTTCCCTTAAGATTTATTACATCATCTGGACATGGCTCTCTTCAACAATGAAATGTTTCAAACCACCTCCAATTGTTCACTGAAGTAAGCCATATACACCCAGAGAGAGGGATGCGAAATGTGGACCACAACATAACATTCTCATACTCCTTGATTGATGTTTGCTTACATTGTGTTTCCTTTATCTGATATATCGTTTGTGTAGATAAGATTTTTCTTGCACACCAATGATAAGTTTGGAAATATGTATACATATATTCGATTTGCCAATATTTTAACATAATTAACATGTAGTGGATATCCTGCCATCTAGGGGAGGGGTGGGGAGTTGGGGGAAAAATTTGTAATGGAAAGCTATGTAAGGGTTATTGTTGAAGAATTACCCACACATATGTTATGCAAATAAAATAAAAATTAAAAAAAAGATTTATTACATCATCAAGAGATGAATTTCACAGTGAGAGTAGCTTGTTTTTATTTTTTTATTTCTTTAGATTTTTTGGGGGGTGAGGTAATTGGGGTTAAGTGATTTGCCTTGGGTTACACAGCTAGTAACTGTTAAGTATCTGAATTCAGATTTGAACCCTTTTTGACTTCAGGGCCATGAGTACTTTATCCACTGCACCATCTAGCTGACCCCAATAGCGTGTCTTTTTTTTTTTTTACCCTGGGTTATTATGGAATATGGTCGATTTTTAAATCTCTCTGTTTTCCATGTCTGTCTCTCAGCTAATTTTTAAAATGTTTCTGTGTCTCATTATTTATCTTTTTCAAAAGGTCAATAGTGTATAATCCCCTTAAATTGATTGAGAAAACTCTTCAGTTTGATCATGGACTAAAAATGGTATACATTCTATTATGATCCCCCTTTATATTTGGTTCCCAGTTCTGGACTGAAATTTCTCTTGACTTTTCTTCTTTATATTCAGTCAAGGAAATTCAGGACTAGAGAACTTAAATGACTTTGCCCAAGCTCATACATTAGGTGAGAAAGATAAGATGTGAATTCAGAATCACAGAATTTGAAAATTAGAAAGGACCTCAGGGGATCAGCTAATCCAACCCATATGTACTCTCCTTCCCCATAACATACCTGCCAAGAGCTCTTTACCTGAAAGCATTTAACAAGGGGGCTACTTCATAAGGCAGACAAAATCTTTTCACTTCAAATTCATTTCTCATTCAACTGTACCAAGTTTTCTTGATTATTAGGCCGGCACCAGTTCTTATATGTACCTTGTAGTTTTATGTTTCATTTACCTGAATTTTACCTCTTACCCCAACCAGCTGTGTTTAAAAATCCATCTCCACAAACAGAGAATTATTAATAAGAAAACCAAACCAAACCTGCAAGACTTAATAATGGTAGGTCTGTGACAGCATGACAAAATGGAAAGAGTATAAAATTTGGAGTAAAAAGAACCCTAGGTTCTAATTTGCCTCATATTCTTACTAGCCATAGCCATTTAACTCAGTTTCCTTATCTGTCAAATGGAGATAAGGATACCTCCACTATCTGTATAAGCAGGCTTGTTGTAAGAATCAAGTGTGATAATGTACTTTAGACACTTTGCAAACTGTATCAGCATGAATTGTCTGGCTATACAGAGAACTGAGAAGTCAGTAGCAAAGAGGTGCTCATGGAGTTCTTTTGGGAAATCATCCCTCTTTGTATCTTCCAAATGCCTACTGCTAAAATTTGAAGGTTGGAAGAGTTTATCCCATCTATAAAATACCATGTTGCCAAAATCAACATCACTGAGGAGCAGATTGTCTCCAGCTAATTGAGATCAGAATAGCATATAATGGATTTAGGAAGCAATCAATACTTCTAAAGACTTCTGTGGATTGTAGCCCATAAAATATTAATTATCCATATTTAGCCTTAAGAATATATTTTATTTTTAATGCGTTATTGAAAGGGGCTTCTAATGTTAAGTGACTTAAGACCTCTGCATGGAATGGTCATATTTATTTTTCTTTTGGATGCAGATGTAAAAATGAAACAAAATGGAACTCTATCAACCAACCAAGCTGTGTGCTTGGAACAAAGCATAGAACTAGAATTTACTTTTGTAAAACAGCCATTTTATTCATGTTTTGATGGGTGAATAAATAACTTATGTATGGCATTTTCTACCTAATAAAATGTTTCACTGCCAGATTTACTGGACAAATTTATGAAATCACAACTGTGGGGTTCAGCCTTATTTAGTCACTGGGGCCATGCAGAGTCTGAGTTTGGCTTGTCAACATAATGAATGGGACCTTTGGTATAGGGCTAATTTAAAACAAAAAAAATCTAGAAGGTCCAAGGGATTTAATTTTAAATGTGTCAAAATTTCCCTACTCCAGACAGTTAGCAGGGCATGGTTTGAATGAGTGACTACTGTGTCTGGACTAATGTGTTTGATAAGTTTCTGTCCCATATTTCCTCAGGCTCAGGGAATCATCTAATCTAACCCTTTTGCCTTGCAAATGGATAATCAGAGGCCCTGAGAGTTATTGCTTTAGCTATGGGAAACATGTGATCACTTAGTTCAATCTCTACCTTTTACAAGCGAGGAAACTTGGGCAGAGTTAAGTGACTTAGAGTCACAATAATAAGTTAAAAATGAATTTGATGTTGGGTCTTCCCAATTCCAAGCCCTGCAACTCTATACATGAGGCTGTCAACATAGCTGATATGTGATATAGCATTAAAATCCATATATTTCCCGAGGGCCAGTTCAGTATTCTTTCCATTATATCCTATTGCCTCAGTGAGGAGAAGAAAGAAAGGAATGCTCATTCTCTCATCCTGTTTATTCTTTAAGGCCCAGTTCTTATGTGACTACCTCTAGCAATCTATTGCTGGTAGCTAGGTAGTAGAGTGGATGGAGTGTTTAGGGAAGCAGCAAGACCTGAGTTTAAATCCAACCTCACTCAGATACTTGCTAGCTATGTTACCCTATACAAGTTACCTAAATCTCTTCCTCAATTTTTTCATTTGCAAAATGGGAGTAATATATACATTTACCTGCCAGAAGTTGTTGTGATGGCATTTGTTTTCTTTTCTTTTCTTGAGAACAACCAAAAAAGGTCATTTTATTTTTAAACTACTTATGAAATATCACTAATACATACAGATATAAAAGCAGCATAGAAAGATCCAGGTTTCTCACCAACTAGGAATAAAGAGACTAAATATAGTTGTATGGCTAAACTACAATGTATCTTCACATTTGTTCAACACAAAATAGATATTTGTATTCTATGAAGACCAATTATTAATATAGTTTCAGCCCACATTTCTTGGTCTCATATCTGAGCTTTGCTGTCTAATTTTTATGTGTTAGTCTTGTTATACTGCTAAAAATATAAGTTCCTTGATAATAGGGACTTTATCTTTTTGGGTTTCCCACTGTGTTGAGCTCAGTGTTGGACATATAGTAAACCTTTAAAAAATACCACTGGAGAAAATGTCTTAATTAATCCTTCTATTCCTAGTGTTGAGTCCTTGCAGATAGTAGAGATTTCTAGCTGTATGACTTTTTGCCTCAGCTTCTCATTTGTAAAATGGGTGTAACATATAGTTGCTATTCATGGTTCCATTTGGGATTTTCTTGTCAGAGATACTAGAGTGGCTTTCTTGGCAGAGATACTGGAATGGTTGGCCATTTTCTTCTCCAGCTCATTTTACAGATGGGTAAAAAAGGCAAAGTGACTTGCCCAGGGTTATTTAGCTACCAAATGTCTGAGGTTAGATTTGAACTCAAGAAGATGTTCTCCTGACTTCAGGCCAACTAAGCCACCTACCTGCTGATCTATAATATCTGCCTCATAAAGTTGTGAGCATCAAAAGAGATAATATGTTTAAAGCAACATTGCAAGTGTTAAAATGATGCGTAAATGACTAATAATAATAATAATATGTTTGTTGAAATGAAGGTTCTTATTTTTGGCAGGATAATTAGGGAGGATAAAAAAAACCTACCACATTAAACCAATTAACTCATTGTTTCTATTCTCATGGAATTTATAGTATAATGAGGGAGAGATGAGATTGATATATAATTAACTGTGATACAAAGCAGAATGGAAAGAATATGAAAGAAAGGTCTGGGGACAGTGATCTGGGGAATTTTCATAAGGGAGATCCCTTTTAGCTTAAGGAAGTGGGAGAAAAGGAAGAAATGTATGGAGAAAGTCTTATAGAGCCTTGAAGAAAGGAACTATTTCAGAAGGGTCAGAGGGTCCCATTTCAGGCATGGAGAAAGTGTGAGCAAAGGAATATGGGGAATGGCAAGAAAAGAATAGAGTATGGCAAATCTACTGGTTTTGACATTATATAAAAGATGTATGTATGTATGAAAAAAAAAGATTGGAAGGTAGATTCTGATTTCATTTAGATTCTGACAAACCTCAAATGTCAGGATAAGGGACTTCCTATTTTATTTCATAGCTACTGGAGGCTTTTGAACAGAGCAATCATATGATGAGAGTGTTATATTAGGACTTTTTTTTTAAGGCAGCAGTGTGAAGTTGGAGTGCGGGCTAGATTGGAGGCAGGGAGGCCAGTTAGCAGCTATTATTAGCAGTTCAGATGAGAAAGGATAAAAGCCTCTCCTTGATCCCTTTCATTTTTACATCACAGTCATTTTTGGATATTGTTTCCCCCATCCCTGACTCTGGGAATTAAGTCCCTTTTAACCAAGAAAATCAATTAAGCAAAAACAAACAAAAGAGTACCTGTACAACAATGTACATATATTCTGATTTTATAGTCCTTTTTCTGTTAACAGGAGAGTAAATTCCTCATTGTCAAGTGAAGAAAATGAGACCCACACAGAATAAAATTGCCCAACTCATTCGGGTACTTACACAGAATAGTTCTTTTCACTAAAGCTTTTTTACTCTCAAGGAAACATCTAACATAGACACTGAGGTTGAAGCCTATGTTGAAAATATTAACCCTTTAAGCTTATTTCATTGTCCCTTCCAAATCCCTGAAAAATGTAAATTGCTTTTTAAAAAATTCCATTTTGGTATCTTACTTTTGGCTTATAACTTTTCACATTCAGATGACTAACTCATCTCTCTTCTTGTATTGAGTCCATCTGACTGTGATTTGAGGAGCACAGAGCTATGTAAAAGAAGTCAAATCAGAAGAGAGAAAAAAATCCCATCTGACTTGTCTGTCCTGTAAATTGTGTATTCTTATTCTTGGAAGACAGAAGTTAGAGGGGGAAAAATAAACTGTCTTGGAAAAGGACTGAGTACTAATCTAAACTGATAGAAGATTCCAAAATGCCCGTTAGGTTAAGAGAAAAGCTATTTGTTTCAGTGCATAGCCCAGGAAACAAATGCTACAACAGATGTAGCAAACACTCTGCCAGAGGATTGATTTTTATAAAATCCAGCTTCAGAATGTTCCCTTCTTCTTTCTTCCCCTGAAGAAGGATGTATGAGATTTTTCTTTTTGCTGTGAAGGCTACCCTTTCACCAAAACTATGTCCTGGAAAATTATTTCCTAGGTAGAACCCTTCCCTCCCCCTTCCCCCCACCCCCACTATGGCTAATGCCTTTCAATAAGATGAAGGATTTGATAGTATCCAGCAGCCCACCCGCTGCTCCTCTGTCACCCCTGCTCTCCATCACCTGCTGGTGATGGGGCCTGAATTTTCTTTTGTTTTTATTAAAACTTTTTATTCTAAAAATATATGCATAGACAATTTTCAATATTCACCCTTGCAAAACTCCGTGTTCAAGGTTTCTCCCACCCCCCATCCCTAAACAAGTAATCCAATATATGTTAAATATGTGCAATTCTTGTATATGTGTTTCCACAAATATCACGCTGCACAAGAAAAATCAGATCAAAAAAGGAAAAAAATAAGAAAGAAAACAAAATGCAAGCAAACAACAAATAAGTGAAAATACTATATTATGATCCACACTCAGTTCCCATAGTCCTCTGAGTGCAGATGGCTCTCTCCATCATAAGTCTATTGGAACTGGCCTGAATTTTCTTGCTGTTGAAAAGAGCCATGTCCATCAGAATTGATCATCACATAACCTTGTGGTTGCAGTGTACAGTATTCTCCTGATTCTACTCACTTCACTCAGCATCAGTTCATGCAAGCCTCTTCAGGCCTCTCTGAAATCATCTGTTGATCATTTTTAATAGAACTATAATATTCCAAAATATTCATATACCATAACTCATTAAGCCATTCTCCAACTAATGCACATCCATTCAGTTTCCACTTCCTTGCCACTACAAAAAGGGCTGCTACAAACATTTTTGCACATGTGAATCCCTTTCCCTCCTTTCAGATCTCTTTGGGATACAAGGCCAATTGAAACAGTGCTGGATCAAAGGGTATGCAGAGTTTGATAGCCCTTTGAGCATAGTTCCAAATTGCTCTCCAGAATGATTGTATCCATTCACAATTCTACCAACAATGTATTAGTGTCCCAGTTTTCCCATGTCCCCTCCAACATTCATCATTATCATTTCCTGTCATCTTAGTCAATCTGAGAGTCAATCAGATTTTTAAATCTGCATTTCTCTAATCAATAATGATTTAGAGCATTTTTTCATATGACTATAAATGGTTTTAGTTTCTTCATCTGAAAATTGTCTGTTCATATCCTTTGACCTTTTTTATCAAATGGAGAATGGCTTGAATTCTTATAAATTTGAGTCAATTTTCTATATGTTTTAGAAATGAGATAAGGCCTGAATTTTCATCTCTAGACTATAAGCTACTTGAAGGCAGGCATTATTTTGTTTTGTGTTTTCATCTTTGTCTCTATTCAGCACATAGCACAGTGAATGACACATGTGGGAAGGAAGAGGTACAGATTTGTGACTTTTATGTTGTAGCAAACTTCTGGTGTGGAAGTTATCTCCACTGATTCAAATCAACAATTCATTGCATCATATATATATCCATATGTATACACATATATATATTTATATATACATATACATACACACATATACATATATAAATCACAGAGCACTGAGATCTCAAGTGACTAGCTTTTGATAACCTGCTCTCTGTGTCCAAAGCAGGTCTCTTGGCCCTCTATGTACCATGTAATAATCTTTTCCTAATATAATTTGGGAGCTTAATAAATGCTTCTTGAACCCACATGTGCAAAAAATGTTTGTAGCAGCTCTTTTTGTGGTAGCAAGGAATTGGAAATTTATTGGATGCCTATTAGTTGGGCAATAGTTGAATAAGTTGTGGTATATGACTATAATGGAATACAATTGTTCTATAAGAAATGAAGAGCAAGCTGATTTCAGAAAAGCCTGGAAAGACTTATGTGAACTAATGCTGAGTGAAGTGAGCAGAATCAAGAGAATATCATACACAGTAATAGCAAGATTATATGATGATCAACTACAATATACTTAGCTCTTCTCAGCAATATAGTAACCCAAGACAATTTAAATAGACTTGGGATGGAAAATGCCATCTATATCCAAAGAAAGAATTATGTAAATTGAAATGTGGATCAAATAATTTTTTTTTTTGCTGAGGCAATTGGGGTTAAGTGACTTGCCCAGGGTCACACAGCTAGGAATTATTAAGTGTCTGAGGCTGGATTTGATCTCAGTCCTCCTGACTTCAGGACTTGTGCTTTATCCACTGTGCCATCTAACTGCCCCACAGCATATTATTTTCACTATTTCTTTTCTTTCTTGTGTTTTGTCCCTTTTGTTTTGATTTTTCTTTCAGAACATGTCTAATATGGAACTATGTTTAAAATAATTGTCCATGTATAATCTATATCAGATTGCTGGCTGTCTTGGGGAAGGAGGAGGTAAGGGAAGGAAGGAGAAAAAAAATTAGGAACTCAAAGCAAAATGAATGTTGAAAACTATATTTACATGTAATTGAAAAAAATAAACAGCAAAAACAACAACCAACAACAAGAAAAATAAATACTTCTTGAATTAAATTCCTTTAGGTTGCAGCATTGCCATTCCAGAAGACTCCCTATTAAATGCAAATATGCTAAAATGGGGAGGAATAGTTCTTTTAATTTAACCATAAAGTTTTAAAGCTGAGAGGGAACTCAAATATCATTTAATCCAAATCTAATCTAAAGTGTGAATTTATTCTGTGATGTATTCAATCTATGATTACTTAGAATCTTCTTGAAGACCTCCAATGACAGGTAACTCACTCCCTACTAATATAGCCCAGTTTTGTTGCAAAGAGCTGCTTGTTATGAAGTTCTACATTATAATAAGATCAAATCTCTCCATGTACCCATTATTTTTTCATTTGTGCTTAGTCTACTTGTTTCTGGGGAGTAAGACCCATTTCCTCTTTTCTTTGTGTCTCTAGTACCTGGTGCATAGTAGGTACTTCATAAATATTGGCTGATTGATTCATTGTTTTAGGAATATTATTTTCAAGGAGATTGATTATAGAGGCGAAAGAGTGAAGGCAAGGAGATCAATTAGGAGGCTGTCATGGTGATCCAGGAATGAAAGATCATGAGGACTGTTGAATTAGTCACTTCTAGTCCTTCAACTGTACGTCAGGAAATACTCCCAGGACAAGTATTTCCTTTGAGTCACAAGGTTAGTGGGCCCTGAGGACTCATGCAACTTATCCCTCATCTGCATTCACCCCAACCTGGAGTGAAATCCCTAGTTTCCTTATATCCCCCAGCTCAAGATTGCTCTATCTGCCTTGTATGAACATCCTTTCTTTGTCAAAAGATCAGCCTGGGTCTCACAAGTTTTAATTTTTTTCAGGACTTTTCCCCATCTTCCAGCCCTTTACCCCCCTCCTCTTGCCTCTTAAAGATAAATCTTCATGTTACTGGCAGTACTGCCTAGCTGCCCAAATCAGATTATAATTCTTTGCCCGGCTAGTTCTGTCCAATAAGCACTTCCCAGCCAATATAGTCCCTCAGTCTCTGGCCGGTGCATGATAATGCTTGTTCTCCTTTGTTTCATTGTTTAAATATGTGTCTGCTATCTGGTTGGAACTGATAAGTAAAGAAAATTGTGTAGCTTACACCAGACATTCTGTGACCTCAGGAGTCCCCCAAGATGCGTGCTCAGAGCAAATTGTCTGAAAACCCATTTATCATGATGCTGACCAGGGACTTTGTTCCGATTTCCCTATAAAAACAGCCCTCTGCCCGTCAGTCCGCATCTGTCCAAATCACACTTTAATGAAGAGAACGTTAACTAACTCTGGTACCTACTGAGATCCCCACATCAGAAATGTCATTATAAATGCAGACACCTGCGTGTGAGATGAATCATTTTCCAAATGGTGGATTGCCCCTGAAATCCAGCACACCCTTGAAGCTTTATTTATTTTTGGCTTAGGTAATTGGATAGCATTAATTATTTATATTTGTTTCAGTCCAGCAGGAAGTGGTGGTGGGAGTGGGAGGAGGGGGGATGGGGAATAAATGACCAGTTAAGACCATAGCAATCAGCTAAATACACACACACACACACACACACACACACACACACGCCCACACATATATACATGAATGTGTATATATATATATATATATACATATACATATATGGTCTTTGATTAAGTAGGGGTCATTATAGATAGTCATTCTGAGTAATTCTTTCTAGAAATATTTAATGAGGTTTCCTATAAACTCTTCTGGTGTTTTCATAATTGGGACAGAAAAGCAATTCATTTATGGCAGGTGAATAGATACTAACCCTTGTAAAATGGATCCAGTGGCCCCATCTCATAGGACTCCTTAAACTTTTTCCATTCATGTCCCTTTTTGGAATTTTTACATGACCTCAGGTATATAAGCATATAAAATAGTTATACAAATCAAGCATATACTGATAATAAATCATAATTTTGCAACCCCCACATTCAGTTATGAGACTCCGTTTGGGGTCAAGTACCACAGTTTAAGAATCTGGGATCTGTTTTACTTACCTGGGTTCTGGAAACCTCTTGTCATCTCTAATGCTATTGCAGAGCTGTGAATCCCCCCAGGCAAAGCATGGGCACCCACAGAGCTTCTCAGTCCCGTTACACCAATAAAATATCAAATCTTGCTCAGGCAGTCAAGAGACAGAGGGAATAGATAGCTACTCTGACTTCACTTGTCTGTCTTTATGTGTTAGGGAGCTAAAGGTTACCTTGTTAATTAAATGAGGAAATAAAGCGGACAGTGCAAGGTTCAGTATTAAAATGACTAAAAATGAAACCTATTAATGATATTAAGCCTTGTTAATCACACATGCATATATATATATATATTTAATTTTCTTGAGCCTCAATGTTTTATTTGTGGTGCAAATAATTGGCAGGCTGAACCTTACCAGTGAATTCTAGATAAAGTCACCACTGGATTTCTCTGAAAGGTGCCTCAGAACAAATCATTTGACACTATCATTATGAAACTATATTGAAATCAACTCTATTTTCTTAATTAAATCCAGCATTTAAAAAGATAGAGTCATCATCGTAGTGGTGAATAAAGGGAAGGGCTTGGGGTTGGGGAAATCTGTGTTAAAATCATACTTCTGACACAGTAAATAGTTGAGTAACCACAGAGAAAGCATTAACCCCTCAATGCCTCAGATAATTTATGATGCAGATTGCCAGTCTGCATCATTGGAGGAAGATTCCACACAGCAAGTTGGGAAGGCTAAGGAAATTACAGATACAGACTCAACCAGGCTAATTAAAATATAGTAGTTAGTCCATGTAGCATAGAGGGCAGTCTTTGGAATTAAGAAAATCTAGATTCAGAGTCTGCCTTTGATTTACGATCCACATGATGATGAAAAGTTGCTCTTTCAATGCATTGTCCTGAGTAGTTTTCATAGAACATAAGTTATAAAGGAGTTGTGGATCTGCATTGGTAGAGAGAATTTCCAGACTAGGAATTCTCTGTTCCCAGAAATGATAAAATCATAGGTTCACATCACCTCCATCCCAATGACAACAATTTACGGTTATAATACACAGATAGGACAATGGATAGGGACTGGACATAAACTTGTAGTTTCAAAGATAAGAAATTCCAGATGAAGAAATTCTACCGGTTAATTCAGATTGTCACCTTTTTTCTACATTAGAATCTTAGAGCATCCATAAGTTGTGGCTTCCCCAAAGTCACACAGCCAGGATGGATCAGAGTTAGCATTTGAATCCAGGACTTTCTGGTTTCAGAGCTGACTATCCAGCTCACTACACTGCCTCATACGAACATACCCAGTAATGTAAAACATACATATGTATGTATGCATGTATGTATATATCTCCTCCCCTCCACTAGTAGCAGTCTTTCCCCTCTATCTCTCTAATTGTTTATTATCACCACCTGAAACCTCATCCTTTTCCTCCTTCCCCTTCCCTCCAATCTTACTTCTTGTGGTATTGGTTGAAATCACTTCCTGAATATATATATATATATATATATATATATATATATATATATTTAATGCTTTCAATAGAGCTTGATTGTCTGGAGAGGGCTCATCTGCCTTAAAGTTAGCAGCCAACTCAGTGAGAGGGCTGGATTGCACTTGTGATCCCAGTCACTGGTATACCCTGTGCCACAATAAAAGGTTTTGTTCCAGTGGCCTAGCAGAGAGGGGAAACCCTAAGTAACTTGGTCTGACTTTTGTCACGCTTTTGTCTTTTTGTTGAGCCATTTCAGTCATGTCTAACTCTATATAACCCTATGTGAATTTTTCCCAACAAAGATACTGGAGTAGTTTGCCATTTCCTTTTCCAGTTTATTTTACAGAGGAGGAAACTGAGGCAAGTAGGATTAAGAATATTTTTCTGATTATACATACATTTTAACTTTTTAATACACATTTCTTTATGAATCATGTTGGGAGAGAAAAATCAGAACAAAAGGGAAAAAATAACGAGAGAGAAAAAACAAAAGAGAAGTGAACATAGTATATGTTGATTTACATTCAGTCACTTACAGCAAAAGGCAACTGGGTAACATGGTGACATTTTTGTGTACTTTAGTGGGAGAATTGCAAGCTATGGATAGTATAAACCCATTTACTGTAACAGGTAGACGACAATGGAATTAAATGCTAAGCATAATAATAGTAATTATTTATATAGTGTTTTAAGGTTTCCATGTTATTTAATCTTCACCATTCTGTGGCTTATATGCTAAGGCAGGAATTGACTCCTGGTCTTTAAAACTTCAAGTTCATTGCTCTAACGATTGTTCAGCCTAACTTATGTCTAATAACTAGCATTTATAAATTAGTGCTTTAAGGTTTAGAAAGATTTACAAATATTATTATATTTTATCCTCATGACAACTTTTTGAGGTTGTATTATTATCCTACTGATTATATTATGTGTATATATAATATTATAATATATCATATAATATATATTACATATGTATATATGATATATATATATGTATGTGTATATATATATATATATATAGTATAATTATCCTTATTTTGCAGCTCAGGAACTGAGACAAATTGTGGTTAAAGGACATGTCCAGGGTCAAACAGCAAGTAAATGTCTAAGGTTTGATTTGACCTCAGGTCTTCTTGACTCTGGTTTCAATGCTCTAACCACTGGGCAACCTAATTGATTCCATATATTTGTGCATATTTAATGCCTAGAACAGTAGTATCAAACTCAAATAGAAACTTTTGTT
Organism: Myrmecobius fasciatus; assembly: GCA_023553655.1. Lineage (NCBI taxonomy): Eukaryota > Metazoa > Chordata > Mammalia > Dasyuromorphia > Myrmecobiidae > Myrmecobius > Myrmecobius fasciatus. Next base: position 485,551 of record JAJPUD010000072.1, read on the forward strand.
ATTGGTCAGTTATTTCCAATCATGTCCAATTCTTTGTGACCCCATTTGGAATTTTCTTGGCAAAGCTACTGAAGTGGTTTGCCATTTCCTTCTCCAGCTCATTTTACATATGAGGAAACTGAGGCAAACTGGATTAAATGACTTGCCCAGGATCATACAGCTAGTAGGAATCTGAAGCTGGATTTGAACTCAGGAAGATGAGTCTTCTTGACTTCAGGCCCTGTACTCTAATCACTATGGCCACTAGACCATATAGAAGGATCCCTTGTAGGCTGTATATTGATTTAGAAAACCACATATTAACATTATTTATGTTCTGTTGTATTTTGGCTTATTTTGCTCAACCTTTTCCAGTTACATTTTAATTGGGTTCAGCTGCACTTGAGAGTATTGCAGGCCAGCTAGTAAACATTTCAGACAATGTCTGGCACAAAGAAAGCATTTCATATGCGTGGATGATTGTTTCATTTACTTATATACTTACTTATGTACCTAGGAATTGGAAAAGGATCCCTAGTATGGAGCCAGTGGTCATTTCTACATTTCCTTTGGATATTGTTTAGGTGGAAAGTGGAGGGAAGTCACCTTTTCTATATGCTGGAATTGAGGCAGACATGTCAACTGTTTCCCCTTCCTTCCTATTCATTTTCAGAAAAGCAGGGTTCCATTGAAAAGACCACTTTGGAGTCTGAGCCCCTGGGTTCAAATTCTGCCTTTCCTACTTACTTCTGGTGTGACTGTGGGCAGCTTACAAACACTAGAGGCCTCAGATGCCTCATATAAATAAAGTTAAATAATGATGTCTGTTCTCCAGGTTCCCTCCCAGATCAAATTCTGTGATGGATTAAAGGACATTTTCTTTCTACTAGAACATATGGCGTCTTTTATATCCCTGTTACCTAGTGGTTGGAGGCCATTCTTCAAGATTTCCTCAAAGCAAAAGACAAGCTTTGGCTCCCATAACAAAGCATAAAGGATGAGCTCCTAAGAGACTCTTAGGTCCAGGGAATGTCCCCCCCCTCTCTCAACTCTTTTCCCTCCCCCACTTAGATTTCTAAATGCATTTGGAGCTCAAGTACCCAGAGTGCTCTGGGCATAGGCAGCCTCTGGTTAATGAAGTTTCTGGTCCACTGAAGCAAAAAGAGAAGCTTTTTTTTTGCTTTAATCCTTTGTGTATCTTTTTGAAATGTGTGCATCCTCTTTACAATTGGAGTAGTTAGAGTCTGGTGGACAGAAGTCCTCCTGTGGTGACTGAGGATCTCAGGGGACCTGGGCCATCACGCTGTGTGTCAGCTCTCATTTTGTAGGGTAGCAGTTGCGGAAGGCATGAGGTACTGGGCTGAATGGGAACTGACCCCGGGGACTCATCCTGGGACTGCTCACTTCATTCTGCCCAGATTGCCCAGGTCTCCACCTAGATGCAGGGGGCACCTAGTTAGATGAAGAGCTTGAGGAAATGGATTCTGATGAGCAGAGATTTAGCTGGACCTCCTGCTCCTGGTTTCTGCTGTGAGGTTACCTTTCACACTCCCTATCTCCTTGACTCATTGTAGACAGTTTAAATGTGCAAACTGGCAGAGAAACACATTTCTCAGAGATGTGGATTCAGCCAGTTCAACAGAATTGTCTTTTGTAAACTCTCATCCTTATAGGTAGTTATTCTCTCCCTTCTGGAGTCTGCTACCTTCATCTGGTCCTCCAGGAAAGCATCTCACCTCCATGATGTTGCCCACAGGTATCTTCTTACAGGAAGTCCACCCTGATTTCCTCTAATTGCTTGTACTCTACCTAGAAATGTTATAATACTACATTTACACATATACAAGCACATATACATATGTATTAGTTATCTCTTCCCCTCTGCTCAAAAATATAAAGATTTTGCAAATGTGGATTGTTTCTTTTTCTGTTTTTGTAGCTTCAGAGTCAAATACAATCTCTGACATATAGTAAGAAGAGAAGATCCAAACATTTATTAAGCAATCACTATGTGCTAAGTGCTGTGCTAAGCTTTTTATATATGTTAACTCTTATAACAGCCCTGTGAGGTAGGAGCTATTATGATCCTCTTTTTCACAGAGGAGGAAACTGAGGTAGACTTGTCCAGGATCATAGAGTTAGCGTCTAGGGCTGGATTTGAATTGAAGGCTTCCTGATTCCAGGCCCAGCACACTATGTGTAGTAGACATTTAATAAATATTCAGTAAATGAATTGAATTATCTCATTTGATGGGTGGCCTGCCCCACATTTCTTCCTGTAGAAATCAAGATCTAACTCAACCTCCCGCCATGGAGCTTTTCTTCTTGTTCCCAACTAGAAATGATGCTCAGTGCTGAGCATGAAGCTTTACTCCTAAAAGACACTCAACATTTGTTTAATACCCCTCATCAAACGAGCCAAAATCATTGTTCTAGCATTCTAGATACAAGGGGCACTCTGTGTATGTATAAGGAGATGGAAAGTCGTATATGAGGGTCTGAACCCAAGTGGGCTTGTGTAATACTAGAGCAGCTCAGGCTTAGTTCTGAACTTCCAAGAAGTTCATGGAGCTCAACCAGATTCACTGATGGATGCCCCAGCTAAGCCTGGAACCCTGCTCTTCCTTCCTCGTCCGATGCTTTTAGATGTTGGAACCTACCCAGACAGTAAAAGATAATTTCCAAAAATATAGCCAGGGCTCTTGCAGCTTCTTGAGAAACAAATGGGGGGGGGACTATAATAGAACACAAGGGAAGCTTGGATGAGTAATTGCTTATATTTAATATAAATATTATGAGTATAAATACTTATTAAATGTTATTCATAGTCATTTTTCCCCTGGAGGGAGATAGTTTAAGGGTCCACTCTACTCAGAGTGGTCATCAGTGTGGGGCATTAAAGCAGAATGAATTTAGGGAAATGGCAGGATAAGGTAGTGGTGGAAGATGAGATATCTTGGGGATAGTTTGTGAAGGCCTTTGAATGTCAAATTAAGGAATTCAGATTTGATCTCAGCTCAGTGATCACATGAACCACTATCTGAAACATCTTTGGGAGAAGATTCAGGCTGTGGAGGAGATATGTGGCAGTGTTGGGAAATATTCCCTTCTCTCCCTATATAAGAAACCATTAAAAGTTTTTTGGGTTTTTTTGTTGGGTTTTTTTTTTTTTTAGTGTTATTGACCATTGTACTTTGTTGGATATTTGAATGTTAATTAATTTGAATACCATGGACAGCATTCAAAATCACATGACTATGAAGATTCTGGGATGTTTTCTTTGTACTATAATTAAGCATCCAAATAATAATTTATTAATTATCTATTACATGCAAATAGGCACTGTGAGTACAATGAGGAAAATAAAAATCCCTCCCCTCAAGGAGTTTACATTCCATTAGGAGAAAGAGTGTATATGTAGGAATGTATTTTTTAAATATACAAAATAAATACAATTTAACTTCAGATAAAGTAACTGGGGGATCGTAAGATCATGCAACTATAGCTGGAAGGCACCTCAGAATCCATTCAGTTCCAGGGTCTACCTCCCTCCCTTTTTTACAATGGAAGAAATTGCTTACCATGGAGAAAAAGTGATTCATTTGACATCACCTAGTGAGTAAATGTCAGAGGCAGAATTTCAACACAGGTTATCTTACAAGGAGTCTAGAGAAGTGGTACAGTAGGTAGAGCACTAGAACTGGAGACAGGAAGACCAGAGTTCAAATTCAGATACAGATATATAGCATTTCTATGGCCCCTGGGCATGTTATTTAATCTCTTTCTTTTAATTTTCTCAACTATCATTTTCAGTTGTGATGACTCTTCACAACTGCATTTGGGGGTTTTCTTGGCAGAGATACTGGAGCAGTTTGCCATTTTATTTTCCAATTCATTTTACAGATGAGGAAACTGAGGTGAACAGGGCTAAGTGATTTGCCCAAGATCACACAGTCAATAAATGTCTGAGGCTAGATTTGAACTTAGAAAAATGAGCTTTCCTGATTCTAGGATTCTGAACTCTATCCACTTCACCACTTAACTGTTCTTCCTCAGTTACAATGTAGGATATTAACAGCACCTATTTCCCAGAATCAAATGAGATATTTGTAAAAAGCACATAACACAGTGCCTAGCACATAGTAGGCACTTAATAAATGCTTATTCTTTTTCCCTTTACCCATTTCCTTACAGAGTCAGTCCTTTTTGGTAGCATTTCAGCTGACCTTTGAAGATGGCAGAATGTTCCAGAGGAAGGAGGATGTTCCAGATACAGAGGATGGCTTGTCCAAAAGCACAGTAATAGGAGATGGAATGCCATGTGTGAGGGACTGACTGCAAGTGTATCTGATTGGCTGGTGTACAGAAACCATGAAATAGAATAATGTTCTCAACCCATAATTTATCAACATTAACATTTCCTTCCACTCTTCATCTTTGCTCAACAGTTTCTTCTTCCTTTATTGGAATACAGGGAACAAGGTGGCTCAGAAGCCTATTGCACTTTTCATGCCCAGAGGTATATTTCTTCCATATTCTGTAAATTTCTTCTGCATTCACCCCCTTCCCCTCATTGCATCCCATTTATTATTTATGTCATAGCTCTTAGTTTAATCCCAAGGTGCTCTGCAAAGACTCAATAATGGAGATAGAAAGAGAGGAGCAAGGATGGAGAGGAAACAGATGTTAGAGCAGTTAGGGGGTCTTTCTTCTTCTCCTTGGAGAGAAAAAGGTCAAAAGGAGGCTTGGTATTATTTCAGAGCAGGGCAGCACATATATGCTCTGTTCACATCTTATATTTGTGTTGGTTTTAGTGTTTTTTTAAAAATGCAATCTTGGTGATACAAGGAGTAGAGCTCTAATTTAGAGCGAAGAAGATCTGAATTCAAATCTTGCCAGTCACAGATCAGCAGGGTGATTTCTTAACAAGTCATTTAACCTCTCTGTGACTCAATTTCCTCCTTTCTAAAATGACAAAGGAGAAGAAGAAATGAACATAAGAGATATGTTGGATGTAGGGCTTACAATCATTGAAAATTAGATGGAGTTTGAGGAAGACAGAAGGGTCAATGACTCCAAGTTTAGAACTATGGGTGTCTGGAAGAACAAGAGTGCCATCAACAACAACAGGACTGCTGGGAGGAGGAAAGCTTTTAAAGAGCAATATTAATGAGTTCGATTGGTGCCTATTAGATTTATGGTGCCCATGGGATATCCACTTGTATTTGCATCAAAAAGTAACGTGGAATTGGAATTCAAGAGAAAGATGACAACTGGTTATATAGGATTTGGAAATATGTAAAGAAATAATCATTGATGGGACAGCTAGATGGCACAGTGGAGAGAGCATCAATCCCAAAGACGAGAGGACCTGAGTTCAAATGCGGCCTCAGACCCTTAACACTTATTGGCTGTGTAATCCCTAGCAAGTCATTTAGTCTCACAAAAAGGAGAAAAGAAAAAAAAGAAATAATCATTGAATCTATGGGAGATAATGAGATCACCAAGGAAGAAAATATAGAGAACAGAACATATGGCATGTCACCTTAGTCATTGTGGTAGAGATTCTGCAAAGGATGCTGGGAAAGGACAGACAGACAAGTGGAGAATCAAACATGATCAATGACACAAACTAAAGGAAAGAGAGTGTATCCAAGAGGAGAAGCTGGGAGTGACTGACAGTGTTAACAACTATAGAGAGACCAGAAAGAAAAAGGATTCTGACAAGGTCGTTTGTTTTACAGTGAAGAGATCATTGATCATCTTAGAGAGATCAAGAGAGCAGTGACAGAATCAGAAATCAGATTGCAAGGATGGGAAAGTAAGAAAACCAGAGCAATAAGAATAGACAATCAGTTTTAGGAGTTTGATGATGAAAGACTGTTATTTTTCCTTCATTCTTGATGAGGACCATGACATCAGGGAAATGATACCACGGCATACAAGTGAATTGGATTTCAGCGAGGGAGGGTTGTACAAGGTCACCAGTCTCACTTTCTCCTCTGGAGCCATCTGGGTCCAGTGACAAGATATAGATCAGGATGACTGAAGATGGTCAGTGATGAAAGAGAACAGAGTTATAGGATGATAGCTTGTGGAAATGACAGGGGACAATGAAGTACTTTAAAGAAAGGATGATAAGCTGATCTTCAGGTCATAGCAGGAGGAAGAAGGGGATGGGTTATTTATCATAAGGCAGCTCTTTTCACCATGTGCTGAAGTTATGCCAGCCTCTCATTCTTTCTCCCAGGGTTCCCTCAGTTCTGTAGCCCCCCACCAATAGGGATGTTCTATGGTGCTAGAGGTGGTAAGTTTTGTAGAGAGAGAAAAGTGAGGATCTCACTCTTTGAAGGAATGGATAAGAACATCAAGAACTTAATTGTTTGAATAAGAATAGCTTCCCACCTCTGATGTCACAAGCTATGACCCCAACTATTGAGACTAAAAATTTCTAGTCAGATATAAGGAAGGAAACGAAGAATGTCCAGAAAAAAGGGCAAGGTGGGGACATTGTGGAGTAAATAGCCAACCAGGACAAGAGGCTAGACTCAGAAAACCAGAGACTACTTGGGCCACCATCCTTGCTTCTATATATTTATTCTGTCAAGTGTGGTATTCCATCTGTGATATAGTAGCTATTCTCAGTCCCTGTCTCCAACATGCCAAATGAGTCTGTCTGATCATAGCCATTTGTACAAATTTCAACATAATCTTAAAATTTGACTTCTGTCTCTCCAGCTCTCAATGTCCAGCTGACTGGGGCTCTGAGATTCAATGCTGGGTATGTGCCAGACTAGGAAGGTGGGGAATGAATGACAGGGGAGAGACACACCTGTAAACACACACACACACACACCTGTAAACACACACACACAAGCACATATGTAGTATCTCTCCAATCGAGGATGAGGATATTCTCTTGAATCACAATTCTGCCAGATTCCAATCCAATCATATATTGCAATGCATTGCTTCCTATGATGAATGCCTTGGCTTTTCCTTCTCTTCTCTCCTTAATTGTTCCTGTAAGGCGAGACTTCAGAGGGAAAGAGCTCTAATGATTTTAAGAAATCTTCAACACTGAAGTCAGAAAAAAACAGGCTCAATTTTACTAGTTGGCTGGGCTTTCAGCCAGAGTAGTTGGAGGGCAAATAATGCATTAGTGGTCAATTAGAGTTGCTAAAATGTGAAGTAATTGCAAATGTAAAGCGAACCCAAACAGAAAATGTATCCTGCACTCCAAACAAAGGTTGAGGTGGCAGGCTGATGGATGGCTAATTAACCCTATGGTAGATTTCAAAGTTCAGAATTCACACTTGACAATGGGAAGGCTGCCTTTTGAAGGATCATCTAGTTGTAAGCTTACAACTAAATGTAAGGATAGATGATCCTTCAAAAGGCAGCCCTCCCATCATATGCACAGCTTATGGCAGGCTCTTCCTCTTCCTCAAAGTTCAGTCAAGGGACTCCTGGACTCTGTCTGCTATAATAAATATGTTCCATGATGCAAAATTGGAGTAGGCACTTATAGAAAGATGTGAGGTTCTAATAGCCCTTTTCTTTTAGAGAATTTGTTTACACTGCTTCTAAGATGTAATTTCCAAGGATTTAGGACCTTTGTTTTTTGATACATGAAAAAGATAGTTGGCACCTTCACCTTCCTATTTGGTCTCCTTAATTTCTGAACATTCACTAAATGAGCTGAATGAGTCCCCAATCCAAGCCACCATCTTGGTACCTCCCCTATTCTTCTCCATACTCCCTTTCCCAATAGGGAAAACCTCATTTATCTTAAGGAAGACCTGATAGAACATATAAAAAAGAACAGTCCATGTCCTTGAATACAGCCAATCTCTAATCCATACATAATTTCCTGGAGAATGAAATAAATGCTAGAAGGCCTTTTAAAAAGTTTTTTCCCCAATGAATAAATTATTTTTTCCTTCCTTCCCACCCATACTCTCACTGGGAAAAAAGAAAAACAAAATCTTTGAAAAAATATGCCTAGTGAAGCAAAAAAAAATTTCCACAGTAGCCATATTCAAAATATGGTTGTCTCATTTTCTATGTCTAGTTCATAGTCTCTGTGTCAGGAGATAGGTAGCATACTTGATCATTGGTTCTATGAAAATATGATTAGTAGCTGTATTGATCAAAGGTGCAAAGTAATGAGTAGAAATAAAAACAACTTTATAAAAAGAAATAACTTAGAAGGCTTCTTTTGAATCCCCAACAAGGAGTTAATGTTGAAAGAACATCCAGAGTTGCATTTAGGAAGTGACAAGGAAGAATACTCTTAGTTGAACAAGAGAGTAGTGATAGTAGGTTTGCCATTTTTTTCTTTGGCTTATTTTACAGATGAAGAAGGCAGGTTTTAAATTCAGGTCTTACTGATTCTTTCACCTGGCTTCTATCAAGATGCTCAGGGAAGACTACCACCTCTAGTGTGATTACTTGCCAAGCTCTTTTCATCATTGCTCATCCATTTTTAGTGTTCCTTTGGCATTCCTTTCTCACTTAAAAAGCTCTAAGAAGCTGTAGCATGAGCAAAGCCCACACCTCAGGAAAACTGTCTTGGCAGATGGGTTAAACTAGATTGAGAATAACGGATATACTTCAGTGAGTTAGGGCAATAGCTAACCTAAAGTTGCAAAGACTTTTCCTGATGGATAGATGAGGACAATTTCTTCCAATGTCCATGAAGGTGACTAAAGTAGGCACTGTGGAACACTTAGGGTTTGGTCATACATTGAAGGTTCCAATGTTATTTACACCATTACCAATCATCTTTCCATTTGTCCTGCCACTGGACTTCAATGATTCTGGAAGAGAGAATGAGGTTGAAGATTTTGTGTATATCCTTCTCGCCTAAATTAAATTTTTGCACCAGTCAAGACATCGCCCTGCACACTGTCATGTTATTAATCTTTTTTTTCAAAAAGGAAAGACAAACACCAATGGTGACAGAAGATGAATTCCAGTACATATATTACTTATGGTGATGGGGAAGTAGGGTGGGGCATCCTGCTATCTACTTTCTGCCTAATTTAACTAATCTTGCAAAACTCTACTGAAGGACTATATATGTCAGCACTCTCTAAATTCAGTTTCCTCTAAATTCAGCACCAAGAGCAAAGGTTTACTCACTTTACCCTGGTAATGGTTCCAAGAATATTCACCACCTAAGGATAATGTTAATTGACATCATTTTATGCTTTTATGATCACATCAACTCTTTAGTCTCACATGCCTTATTTACAAAATGGGGTTAAGAATATTTACATTATAGATCTCATAAAGAACCTACATGTATTCTGCCTTGGATATTTTATAGGAGTGTTTATGAGGAAAGTATTTTATAAACCTCAAAATATTATATAACTGTGAGTAGTTATGTTGGTGTTTCTCATTATGATCCCCTACTGGCAGTGCTATGCAACATCATTGCAAGCTCATCCTCATCAATTGATCAACCAGTTAAAATATTTTTTTAGTCCAAGACCTTTAGTCCCTTTTCCTTTCTGATGGTATTTAAAGAGAATAGTCTGGTAAACTTACAATGCTTCTGGCTCTATCCAGGAATTCTGGTCTACCCACCCTAGAAATACAGGGAGTAATAGAACCCCCATGAGCTTACCTCTTACAACTCGTTATTTTCAATCCTGGCATATACCCTGGGGCTGGAGAAAAGAATCTAATTGTCTGAGAAGCCCTCTCTTCCACAGTTTTTCAAATTTCAGTTAGTAAAATGTATATTAAAGACTATTACTATGCCATGATTTGCAAACTGACTGTGAGCTTTAACAATACCTAAAACCAGACATGTCCTTCCCAGCAATAATATGTGGATAATCTAAACAAAAAGACCTTACTTCTTCTGAATTTTTAAAATAATTATTTAATTTACTTGACTTTAAATGAAAAAGTCCTTATCAATCATTAATTAATTATTAATCAGTTGCCATTATGAACAATCATTTATTAATCATTAATTAGTAACTAATCACTAGTGATCATTAATAACCAATTACTGTTACTTTTAATTAATAATGAATTATTAATCATTAACTAATTGTTAATCACTTACAGTGTGTCAGGCATTGTGCTAAGCATTGGGATACAAATGCAAGCATGATAGCCCCTGTACTCAGAAGTTTACTTTGTGACAATGGGCAACATAGAAAGGAGAATTTCAGTTGGAAAATAAGATGAGAGGAGAGGTGGAGAGGAGGATTGATTTGGAAAGTCCAGGTTATGGTCTCAAAGTGCTCTGGCTTAAGAGAAGATAAGACTAAAGCTCACTCATCAGAACTCAGGATTGTAGGATTGTTCCAATTCTTTGGAAGGGGGAAGAGGAAAAGGAAAAGGAGAAGAAGATGGCCTGAGTGCAGACTTGGAATGGCCCAAAACTGGCATGATATTCTCCAGAAGAATACTAATCATGTTATTTTGCTAAGGAGTCAAGCTGACAATAGAGAACAAGCTGATTTTTTTCAGGGTAAAAATTTGGCTTTGCCTTATACTTTCCCCATTTCTTCTTCAGGATCTAAGGCCAAGGGCACCAGAGCTCCACCCAGCCTGCTGCCTCCCTGGCCACTAACACAGAGAGATTCTACCCCTACAGTTTCTCATTTTCCCATTAGCAGATACTCCAGGCCTTTGGCAGCTGTTGGAGCAGCAGGCTGTAGGAACCTCTGTTGCCTGTTGAGCAAGAGGACTCAGCTGTCCTAATGACCAATATATAAATCCACCTCAGTTTGAATAAAGATTTTAAAAAATCAAAAAGGATCTATGTATATGTGGCTTCTGTGTATGTGGGACAGAACCAGAAAAAGATAGAGGCACAAACTAGAGTAGGGTGCTTTTCCCAAATAGAACTACTCAGTGGATTCTTGCTTTTTCTTGTCTCTGATCCAATACTTGGTGTTCTTCCCCCTAAGAATATTGCTTTTCCCTCTCCACCCTCATCTCCATGATCTCCCACTGACATTTCCCCAGTCCTTCAGAGTTTACCTTAGGTGTCACTTGTGTGACTATCTTTAAAGTCAGAGGTATTAGATTGAAACCCCACCTCTACCACTTAATGGACAAATATTTTAAGTTTCCTGGACCTCTGTAAAATGAGCAACTTGAGCTAGATGTCCTCTAATATAATTTTCAGCTGTAGTTATGGTATCCAATGATTCTATGATCCCCTCTGCAATGCCTCCAGCACAAAGTTAATTTCTCCTTTTGAATTGATGTCTTAGCAAATCCTCTCTTGTAAATTATTAACTTATTTTCTACATGTTGTATCCTCAAATTTTGATGTGTCCTAGAAATACCAAGACCAATTGATTCTTTTTTTTATATCTGACTTTCAGGTACTGACATTTATTCCATTAGAATTTTTTGTTGTTATTTTAATTTGTATATCATTTAAAATTTCCCCAATACCCTTCCCTATTACTCCTCCCAAAGAGTCATCCTTTATATTAAAAGATTTTTAAAAATCTAATAAAATGAACTAACAGATTAAAAAATAAAAGTACAGATATTTCTATGGGTTTTCCTAAAATTATTGCTTCCTGTAAGCTAGTCTCAAAATCAGATTATCTTCCCCAGCAGTAGGGCATTTTTACTTAGAAGTCTATAGGGTGACTGTCCCTGAGGTCAGAGTCATAATCCCTCTACCTGACAATTCCACATTCCCTCTGAAGCCTGGGAAGCTTTCCTTGGGGCCATGTTTGAAAATGGCTTGAGTTCCTATTGAACCCATCATAAGAACTGTCTGATCTAATGTGTAAAGGTTGTGAAACTTTGCATGATGGCAATCTTTAGCCCACAACTACATTTAAAGTCTGGGGCAGCTTTTTAAAGTTTAAAATGACTAGTCTGGTACCATGTGATAGGGCCAGAGCTAAAAACACTATTTCCATCTCAAGTCCATTTAGAAAAGCAGAGTTATGGGTAGAACTAAAGATTAAAGAAATTTTGCAAAATCCTTCTACGGATACTCCCTGACTTTGTGACCTTGAGTAAGTCACCCTAAGTCTCAGTTTCATCTTCAATACTTGTAATCCTACCACCTTAGATTGTTGTGAGGTTCAAATTTGGATAATTAGCATTGTAAAATGTCATTTGAATTCCAGTTGTTATTGTTTAGATTGCTGCTTTCTCCCCTCTCCCCAAAGATGACATGATAATAATGGGTCTTTATATTTCTAAAGTTTTCCCACTTCCCCTCTGGAATGGGTGAAGGAGATTAAAATTATGTGCAACATTGTGCTAATCTAACACACTTAGAAATCCATTCATTGCCTGAGTCATTTTATTGAGCAAATTAGATATGCAGAATTATGAAATTTTGCCTTATTCTGTGTTTAATTAATTTTTGTGTAATACACTGCAAGCACATTAATATCAATAGTTTTTTCCTGCTGGGTTTCTAATACTCATATTTGGAAAAATAAGCCTTCATATTTTCCCTCCTTTTATTTTTCTCATAATAAAGGCCATTGGTTCTCTAAGCATTTTTTTTTTCTGGGATGTGGGTACATAAGAGAAGAATTAAATTTTCCCAGCAGACTTGAGTTGGAATGTAGTTATGGGAGTATGGTTTTTAATGTGCCATGCATGGCTCTTTCAGGCTGCATTTGAAGAAATGCTGGGTTAATTCACTTTCTGAGGAGTGGGCAGATGGTGGGATCTGCAATAGATTCCAGAGAATTAGAAATAGGATTGTTCCAGGGGCTGTCGTCAAAAGGCATTTTGTCAGGAGACAAAAATTTCAGAAAGATAATTGTCTGTGCTACACAGGACAGAATCCTTAAGTTCCTTTTCTCCTGATTCTGAGATTCATAGATTCTCAGTGTTAGGGGAGACTTCAGAGGGCATCTAATCCAGCCCACACCTAAAAAAAAACCTCCTGCATCACATTCAGGACGAGCGATCATCCAGCCTTTCTTTGCCCACAGGCCTCTCTGAAGGGGAACCCACCACCTGCCATGACTTCAATTGTCCCTTTTATTAATGTTATTTTATTTTTATTTTTTAATTAACAAGAATTTTTAATTACTCTATCCCTCTCTCTACCCTGTTGAACAATTAAAAATCTCCTAAAATAAAGTTATCAATATGTAATTGCATTGTTTATAATCCTGCAAAACAAATTCCCCCATTAGCCCTTTCTGAAAATGGAAGTCTCTGCATCTTTAAGTTCACCCCTACTCTGTCAGAAGGTGATATGTTTAATCTTCATTCTTCTGGATTCAGTTTATCTTTCAAAGGAATTTTTTTCTCCATAATGTTGTCATCATTGTATAATTTTTTTTCTCTCTGCATTAGTTCACAAAGATGTTCCCACTTTCCTTTGAAATTCTCCATTTTACCATTTCTTATGAAGTAGTAATATCCACTTGTATTCAGATAACACAATTTGTATAGCCATTCCCCACAGGGAGGGCAGCCCTTTAGTTTCCAATTTTTGGACTACCATGAAAATAGCTGCTAGAAATAATTTTGTGCCTACAGATCCTTTTCCTATTTCTTTGATGTCTTTAGGGCACAGCAGGGTCAAAGACTATACACAGTTTATTAACTTTCTGGGCATAGTTCCAACTGTTTTCTAAAATCATATCTTCATTTTTGATACCTTTAATTGTTGGGAAGTTTTTCTCACTGTGGACACTAAATCTGTTGCTCTGTGCCTTCCACCAATTGCTCTCAGAAAAGCAGAATGGTCCTTCTATATGATAACAGTCAAATGGTTGAATATACTTTCTGTAGTATAAAGTGATGAAAAGAGTGATAGATTTGTGGTTAGAGGACCTGGTTTTGAATCCAGTTCTTTATTATTTATGTGAGCTCAGGCCAGTTATTTATTCTTCCTAGGACCAAGACACTTTCCTTATAAAATGAATAAGTTGAACTGTAAGAGATCTGAGGATTTTTTCCAGTTCTAAATCTATGATCCTGTGATGAATAATACAGACTCCTTGCTCTTGAAAATCACACATTCTAGCTGCATAGGCTCTGCAGCATGGACAAGACTTTTTATGATATTTCCCCCATTCATACTATGCTTAATTTAGAAACTAGAATCCTTGAAGTTTTGGGGTGGAGAAGGTGCCATTCTAAGAATATGGTAGAGAGGAATGAAAGTATGTTGATACTTTGGCTTGTCTAACCTGGAAACACTACACCTAGGGAGGACACCAAGACACTTGCAACTTAGCAATATACCCCCAATATGGTCTTGTGGGAATAGTGTTTTATGGAGGAGATTTATGAGAGGAAGAATGGAAGCCACTGGAGTACTAATAGTCTGGTTACTATTGTATAATTGTATAGCAGTCATAGCTGCTTGGAGGCTATGACTCTGACTTTGACTCTCATAGTTCTAGAGATGAAGCCATTCTACCTTATATCTTATAATTTAGTAAATTGAGGCTAAGAAATGGGAAATGATTTGCCCAAGAGTACATAGACATTAAGTGGGAAAGATGGGATTTGAACATAGATTTTTCTGACATCAGAGCCAGTGCTGTATGTATGACACCTTGTTGCTTTGCTAGTTTGGCATGGCTATGACTGTATTGTTAGGGATTCCCAAAGAATCCTTGAGATTTTTTGTTTGCAGTAGTTTGGCTTTGTATGTTCCTATTGTTAAGAATTCAGTTTTCCCGTAAAGGTAAATCAGAGATGATAAGGCTTTTTTATCATCAGCCTAAGTTGGACCTTTGATGTAACAATTATTTGAGACTCTGACTTTTGTTGGTTTGAAATTTCATCGTAAGTCCAAATATAAAGGTTCCGCCAACACCTCCCATCACATTCTCCCCCTTCAATATCAATGGAGGGTCTGGTGTAGATTGTTCACCAGCTCTGAGAGCAGCTGCTTGAGTTGCAGGGGGGTAACTCTGATTTTACAGTCACAGCAAGAAAGATGCATTTATGTTATTGTGACCACCACACCTTCTCTATCAAAAGTGACTGCAACTCCATCCCAGCTTGAGCTTGCTAGCATCTTGACACCTCTTTGCAAGGGTCCCTGTGAATCACACTGGGCTAATTTAGTGAGTGTGAACAGGGGGTATAATGGATAAAGTCTCTGATTTGGACTTGAAGGCTGGAAAAATCTAGATTAAAATCCTTCTTGAGACATTAACAAGGTGTGTGACCTTAGGTAAATCACTTGACTGGATTAACTTTCCAGCACTTAGCACCAGTGCCTGGAAAATAGTAAATATGCTACATAAATGCTTGTTGACTGGTTGAGCCTTAGTTTCATTACAGATAACGAGGAGGTTAAATTCAATAACCTATAAGATCCCTTCTCTAACTCCAACTTCATGGTCTTATAAGAATAGCTGAAAGAGAGCCTTGTACTTTTGCAAGGTTGCTTTTATAATAGAAAAACGAAGAAAAGCTTTTCAAGGTTGGGTAGTTTCCCTGATGGAACAGGGAGCCCCTTTTGGAGATTAAACATGTATCAAGTATTTATAGGAAACATCTTAGCAGGGTCTGAGTATCCTAATTTAAAAATGTATATGGCAACTGTGATGTAAATAGGTGTTAAGAGAAGCAGTATCTTAGAATGGAACCTACTGGATTTGCAATAAAAAGATTTGGGTTGCATCCCAATTCTAAATCTGTGATCAGCTCTTAATTCTATAAATGCAAGGTGAGTCTCATTAAGACACAGATTTTTGGATACTGTTCAGTTTCTTGAAAAAATAGTCTTCGTTGGGTTTCTGTTCCCATTGCCCTATTGAAATTTATTTCTATAAGATCATCAGTAACTTACTACTTTTTGAATTCAGTTGTTTTGTTTCCCAATCTTCATCATCCTTTCTTTCTCTGTTCTGTTCTCTGGAGGTCCTCAATTCTCCTAGTTTTCCTCATGTCAAACAAGGGATCTTTCTTTTTTCTCCTAGCAGCTGATAAATTTATGTAATTCTTTTTGAAACTTAATTTTTTCAATTAACAAGCATTTGTTTTCTCTCTCTCCTGCCTTCTCCCAATGGAAAAGAAGAAGAAAGGAAAACAAAACCCTTGTTAGAATATGAGCCCATTGCCTTTCTGTCAGAAGGTGGGGTAGTATGTTTTGTCATCTGTCCTCTGAAATGATAGTTAGTTATTGTGATGCTCAAAGATTTCTCAAAGCCCTTTACATACATTACCTCATATAATCTGCATAATAACCTTATGGAGTATGGACTAAAAGTCCTGTTATCTTTATCTTACAGATAATGAAATAATCTGAGATATTAGATACTTGATCATTGTCACATAACTAGTAAGTATTGGTGGCAGGATTTAATAAGTAGATGGAGCAAACACAAATGCTTGTTAATTGAAAAAAATTTTTTTTTAAAAGAGAGAGTTGATCAAATGACCTCTAAGAGAATGCCAGCTTTGCATCGATTCTTATCCTTGTATATCAATCCTCTCCATGCACTTTATACATTACAAACCAAAATATTTTGTACTTTCAATACATGTCTGTAACACCTGAGTATCTTTGACCACAAGATTCATATACCTGGAATACCCTTTTCATTGACTGGATTTTTGCTCATCCTTCAAAGCTGAACTCAGATGTCACCTCCTCTTAGAAAGCTTTCCTAATGCCCTTGGTTGACAGTGATTTTATCCTTCCAAACCTTTGCTGTGCAACTCTATTTCTTTATCACCTAATATTTTGTGTTTGAATCTGTATGTTGGTTTCTTGACTCCTTTTAGACTATAAACTTCTTGAGTGTAGGAACCATGTCTTATTTAAACATTTTACTTCTTCCAGCTCTCCCTTCAGGGCCCTGGCAAAGTGATACTTGATAAACATGTATTAGATTTTCATTTTCACTCTGATATCTAGAATCACTGGACTTTATAGTATGAACAGGAACCCATTTAAGAATTTTCATCAAGTCCTCAGAAAATGTAACTGAAACAGAATGAGTTGGACCTTTGTAGGATAGAAAGAAAGGCCTTTTAATAAGCAGATTATGTGGGGGACTAGAACAGGGAAAGAGATAGGGAAGGCTGTTGAGCTGTAATATGGAGACTATCACCTGACATAGTATGCCACTGGAGAATAGAAGATTATGTATCTTGGAAACAGTTGGAAGTATTATAAATACTTCCTGTGCCCTTTGGGATAGTCATTCCATCACCAATCCTTGCTGTTGTGTCCCGACTAGCTCTCTAGAAGAGCTTGATACCAGCCTAAGTCCTTGGTCTTAGCAGAGGAATGAAGAGGCAGGACTCATGTGGATGGTCAAGCATGGAGTCCATTTATTCCAAATTCTCTCAGCCTTATATATCCCAACCCTTACATAACTATAGCACACTGTGCATGTGCTAACTATATTTGGAGCATGTGGGACCACATAAAAAACTTACTATTGTGTGTAGGTATTGCTTTGCCACTTTGTATCACTCTGCTTTAATTACAATATGGGTTATCACCACCCCCTGACTCCTCAGGAAGGCCAAGAGCCCTTAGGGGAGATGGGGAGCTGAACCAGACATTGTCAGCAAGTTCCCTCTGAACTGAAGGGTCTTATACCTCACCCAGAGTTCCCCCACTATCTGTGGGCCTTTACACCTCACAGTGTCTGATTTGATTTAAAACTTATCAGCAGATCTTTTTTTAATCAACATGTCATTTCCTGCTTGGGTACCATTCTTTTTTGCCCAACTAAACAAAATTACACTGTGCAGTCTAACTTGACTAGCTCAAGCATCACCTTCTGTGTGAAGACTTTTTTGATTTCTGACCCTCCACCCCTATTATCTTAATTCTATTTTATATAGTATTATGTTTGTACATGATATCTTCCCTGATAAGATATAAGTTTTTTGAGGGCAGGGAGTTTTACTTTTGTCTTTGTATTCTCAGCATTTGACACACCATAGGTACTTAAAAACAACTGATTGTTGTTTTTTTTTAACATGGCCAGTATTGTAAGTATTTGAATTTGAAAAGTCTATTTGACTTTTGAGAATTTGGAGTTAGATATAGATCTCCACAGCTTGAGATTTTAACCAGAGGTACCCATAGAAGCCCGGTCACCTTTCCCCGGTCACTTTTTTTGGGAGTGAAGAAAAGAAAGATTTCTGAGAATTTCACTGCAAAAGTGATATAATAATGGGAGGACAGATTGGAGGGAGGGTATATATGTCATGGATCTCATTGGCAGTCTGATAAAGCCTATATATTCCTTCTCAAAATAATGGTTTTAAATGTATAAAATAAAATGCATTGTATTACAAATTATATTGAAACAGCTTTCAGAAATATTGTTTTTCTTTAGAATTTCACAGATTTCAGGTTAAATATTCCTGGGCTAGAGGGTAAAAGACCTTTTTATCTATTATATCATTTCGGTCTTCTAAGAATATCAAGAGGTTGATGCTGCAATTATTGTCTCCTTTATTTTACCAATAAATATCTTGTCCTTCCTCACAGGAAAGAGGAAGGGAAGACATGAAGTCTGAAGGTGTAATGTCAGCACCATGGCCAGGGATCATGTGAAAACTGATAACAAAGGAGTTAGATCAGGACTAACACTATGAAAATTATCATATATTTTTAGTTAAGCAACTCCATGTCACCATTGAGGATATATAGGATGATGTATACTGCAGAGTTAGAGAAAGAGCAAAACATCTTGCTACGATTATAAGACTGTCTTCTGTTGCGAAATATTGTGACCATTTCGATACCTTGCAGGAAATTATTCCTATCCAGTATTCAAGGAAGATTTGGAATGCTTTTCTTAATGTGAGCATTTCTATGCATCTCCATGAGTACTGATCCTTGTCAAGGTGTCTGATGGAGTCCTAAGTACACTTGTGTTTCTCCTTCCCATGGACATCTGTCTTAAGTATTGTGCCTAAAGTTTGTATGTTGTATTTAATTATATACATTGTATACATGTTATTTCTCCCAATAGAATATAATCTTCTAGTGGAAAGGGCCTATTTTGTTTTGGTCTTCATGTCCCTAGAGTCTGACATAGTGCTTGGGTCACATAGTAGATGATAAAGAAATGATTGTAGAGGTGAGTTGAATTAAATTGAACATTTTTTCTCACAACATGTATCTAGCTAAAAGGAGAAAAGTTCTACAGAATCCACTGGTTTGAATTGTAGTAGGGTAATTCAATATATTTTCTACAATAATCGTTGATAATTAATATATTGAGTGTATAATCAGTATTTAAAACCAATTATAGCCTTGATTGATGCCTTGAAACCAACAAGCTGATTTCATAGGTGCTTTGATGGTTCTCTAACTCTAATTCTATCCCTCTACCCATTGTACCACCTAGCTAACTCCTAGTGCTTTGTATATGTTAGCTTATTTAATCCTCATCAAATGTATTCCTTGAGAGTAGGAATATTGTTATTTATATATTTGTATCCAACGTACTTAGTATAGTATTTTGTACATAATGAGTATTTATTTTTCATTTAGGCATTTATAATTGTATATATTATATATAATGCTATTTATATTACAAGGTGGTACATACTATATATTATATAATCAGGTATAATACCAGTAACATGTAATAGAAGGTGAGAGTCAGCATGGTACAATGGGTATAAAAGTATTATTTGTATTTCCAGAGCTTATCACAATACCTGTCCCTTAATAAGCTATTAATGGCTATTTTTTGACTGCTTGACTGATCTGATGGGTTCAAGCCCCATCTCTGACAAATACTGGCTTTGTGTCATTGGATAATTCACCTAATCTCTTAGTATCTCAGGAAAGTCTCTAAGACTACATTGTAGACTTGTTGTTGATCAGTATTAGTAGAAGGATTTTCCTTGTTGGGAAAAAAAGAAAAATAAAAGTCCAGGCTAAAAAGGGGGGGAAGAGAAGATAACATAAGCATGCATATTCACATGCATGTCCATCCATACACAAGTACACTTATACATTGCTCCCTCCTCCCTAAAGTGTTCTACTTTTTCTGTAGTAACAAAGCATTTCTATGCCTGTTTTATTACCCTTTTGCATTGTGCCTTATGTTAAGCTTACTTGTTTTAAGTTCTGTACTAGAATGTGAGATTCCTGTTCACCAGGGATTTTATTATTCTTCATTGTTTCATTCCAGTACATAGCAAGATGCCTACCATGAAAAAAAAAACATTTCAGTAAAAATAATTAATACTTCAGTGACTTCATGATCTTATTTGTGTATGTTCACCTCCACTGGGACAGAACACAACTCATTTACACAAGAGTATCCTAGTGCCAGCTTTGAAGGCTCAAGAGAGCTACTTGTTACATTTTTATTGTGGAGCATTTACATTGTAGAAATTACATGTTATTCCAAATTGCTCTCTAGTATGATTGGATCATTACACAACTTCACCAACAATGCATTAGTGTCTCAATTTCTCCACATATCCTCCAACATTTATCATTATCTTTTCTTGTCATTTTAGCCAATATGAGAGGTGTAAGATGGTACCTCAGAACATTTAAATGAATTCCAAAGAAGTAAGCCACTGACACTGAGAATTCAAACAAGAATATAGAACTCTGAATTGCCTTCCTTCATTAAACAATAATAATTCTGGCCTTGTCCTGTTAAGGACTTTGAGATTTTGGATGAAAGGTGTCATGAAAATGTTGAATTTCATTATATCCAACACTAAGCACTTGATAATGGGTCTACTGAAACAGCTCCAGGAGGATTACTTGGAATCACCCTGTCCTCATTCACATCTAACAGTCACCTCTTCATAATACTTATAATTAGTGCTCAGTGTTTTGTTGTCAAATGCTGACAAGGTAGATCATTAAGCCATACTAGAAGCATAATAGCCAACCAGACATATGCCTGTTCTTGCAGAAAAGCCTTGTCTTGAATCTTGCTTTCAACAGGGACCCTTTTTCAGTGAGTAGATTGAGAAGGTATTAAAGAAATCCTTTTATTATCATTATTAGTTTAAACAAAAACTTTTCTAAAATATGTCTTAATGGAAGACCAGGAGTTGGGGCAACCTATTCTGTCTCCATCAAAGATCATATAGTTGGGGAGCACCAAATCTAGGATACCTGAAAGGGCTTGTTTCTTGAAAGCTTGGTCAGCTACAATTGTTTTTTGTAGTCCATCAGGAAAGTAGGTATATTTTAAGATTCCAGACCACTGACTACACTGTCCTCTGAAAATAGAGAAACTGGCGCATCAATTAAATATCCACTTCTGAAGAGTTGGGGGCTCTCAGATTGCTCATTGACAGCAGAAGATTCCTGGATGGCCTTTCATGCCCACAACTGGCTGAATGAATATATTAGAAGAGGCTGCCTCCTTTGTCCTTTGCTTCCTTTACTTTTACTATGTCTTCCTTTTTCCCCAGACTGGGGCAGGAGGCCTTTCTTTGCAGGGGAGTGTCTTCACTTAAGCACTTGGAAACTAGGGATGTCTAGGTTCCATAGCAGGTTTATCTCTTTCTTGATATCAGCCACAGCACAGACTTTTGTTTATTCTTCACATGTCCTTTCCCTCAAGTGAGGTAGTCCACTGACCTTCTTCAAGATCATTCATGAATGATCACCAGTCTAGGACACTACTTTTGAAAAGCAGCATGGTATAGTGGATAGGGCACTGAACTTAGAGTCTGGAACACCTGGGTTCCAGAAACTAGATGTATGATCCTTCACCTCTTTATGCCTCAGTTTCCTTATCTGTAAAATGAAATAGTTGGATTAAAGAGGTATTTAAGGTATCTTCTAACTTAGAAGCTCTGATTTTATATTACCATGACCATTGACTATTTTCTTTTTTTTTTCTGGTGACTGTGTAACCTTCTGCCTTCACACAAGTGCTCTGGGACCTCAGACCATCCTTTTGTATACACTTAAGCCCTTGCAGAGAAGGGGGTGTTTGGATCACTCTCAAGGGCCATAGGAATAACTCTCTGTTTTTTTAGTCACTTTGAACCTAGACTTCTGTTTTAAAGTCAGGAATATATCTTGCTGGGAGAAAATACCTCAGACAGAGAAGATTCACATACACTTTAAAGATGAAGCTTTAGTAAACTGAGTATTTCCAGTGTTTGATGTTGTCTCCAACAGTGGCCTTGAAGACTCATTGCCATCTTTCTTCTTTTGTTGTTCTCTTCCTCTTTTTTAATATCAATAATAAGCTGCCTCGATTATTCTTTCTTGTAGATATGATTTCTCCTGCACAAAAAATGATGCAATAACTATACATATATTCGATTTCTTAAGTATTCTAACATAATTATCATGTAGTGGATATCCTGACATCTAGGGGAGGGGTGGAGAGTAGGGGGGAAAGATTTGTGGCAGAAAGCTTTGTAAGGGTTAATGTTTAGGAATTACCCATACATATGTTTTGCAAATAAAAAGTATTAATAAAAATTAAATAATAATAATAATAAGCTGCCTCATTTGAGGTGGGGAGGCAGCAGGGTGAAGGGATAGGTAAGCTATAAGAATTAATTTTGCATTAGCAAAATGTCTTGAAAAGTAGTGGCCACGTGTAAGTATTTGGGTATTATTGGCCATTATTCTTTATGCCAGAATTGGTTTCTATGTACCTCTTTTAGTATTGAATAGATTTAATGAGTTCTAGGACTCTGGAATTCATTAAGCCATTATTCCTATTAATTCAAGTCTGCAATAGTTGGCTGGCTTCAAAAAGCACTGCCATAAAGGTAACATGGGAAATGGTCCTGTTGTGTACTATGACAGTCATGCTCATTTATTCTCAGTGAGGAATGATTTTTGTTGCTGAGAAATGATGCTTTTATCATCTCTTATAGGGTGAAAAGACAGACTTTCTTGTTCCTTAGACTGCTCTCTTGGAAGTGCAGGGGGAACCAGAACAATCCAACATTGCATTTCTTTGGGTTTACATGTATGCTTTACATTTTTGCAGGACCAGAATGTGGATCTTAAAATGATAAAATGTGATAATATTTGAAAGCATTATCCAAAACTTAAAGCCTTCTATAAATTCTAGCTGCTGTTGCTGCTGCTGCTGCTGCTGCTGCTGCTGCTACTACTACTACTACTACTACTACTACTACTACTACTACTACTACTACTACTACTACTACAACACTACTATTGCTATTACTACTACTGCTATTACTATAACTATTATCACTACTGCTGCTGAAGCTCTTTTTCCTCTTCATCCTGCTATTACTACTGCTGCTATTGCTACTACTGTTGTTGTTGCTGCTGCTGCTATTATTGTTGTTGTTATTATTCCTGCTGTGCTTGCTCTTCTTCCTTCTCTTTTTCTTCTTCTTCCTCCTCCTCCTGTTTCTATTTCTGCTGTTTCTCCTCTTCCTATTCCTCCTCCTCCTCCTCCTCCTCCTCCTCCTCCTCCTCCTCCTCCTCCTCCTCCTCCTCCTCTTACTACGACTACTACTACACCTGCTGATGTAGCTTTTTGAGAGTTTTCCCTAGTTTACAAGATCATGGATTTAGTGTCATAAGTAATATTTTAGGTCATTTTGATTAATTCCTTCCCTTTACAGAAATCCAGAGTCCTTCTCAAAGTCACAGAGATACCAGAGCCAGAATTTGAACCCAGATCTACCCTGAGAACCAGTTGATCTAGGCCTACTGACTAATTCATGATCTTTTTTCTATTTCAGCAACTCCAGAATCTAAGTGTGTTTTCCTCTACCTCACACTGACTCTAAGAGACTCTAGCAACCTGGTTTTTATGTCCAACTGACCCCTCATTCTTTTTCCAAGTCTGATGATTCATGGGTATAGAACAGTCAGTTAGAACTGCCCGGCCCACTGTCCATCTGTCTACATGGGCAAGAACTTCTCCAGTAGCTGGCATAGCCATAAACTTGTGAATATCTTATTGACATTGCACCCATATCAACAATTATACTGTCCCTTCTATTTGGAAAAAGTCAAACTATCAATACTAGGAACTCAATGAGAAATATTCTTTTGTGGTAGTCATTAAGAAACTGGACTTCTGTTACAAGCTGCCAGTCTCACAGATTTATTGGAGATAAAATTCTGGGATAGCATGCATCTGTCTCTATCCTACTAGAGCCTTTTCTTACACAGATATGTATCTGTGTGTTTCCTTCAGGAATAATGTCTTTTCATGTTTTTCTTTTTTTCTAATTTGGTCATTACTTTGATCTTTGCTCGTCCAATGTGCACACACACACACACACACACACACACACAGAGAAAGAGAGAGAGAGAGAGAGAGAGAGAGAGAGAGAGAGAGAGAGAGAGAAGGCCTAGCCTTCTCTGTCCCTGAGGAAATGAAAATCTTTACAAGTATCATCCATGTTGTAAATTTTGTCTTACTATTTGTAGTAGTGTGGACAAAGTTTGTGTCTCTGGGCCTCCCCTTCCTTAGCCTAAGGTGAGAAGAATAGACTAATGATGACAGCTCATTTTTATGGCACTTTATAGTTTATGAAACATTTATGTAACAAACCTATTTCTAGGTAATAGATTCTATGGGATACGACTATACCCATTTTACAGAAGGGAGAAACCTCAAGTGTATTACTCAAAGTCATCTGTCTAATAAATGACAAAGCTTAGATTGAAACTGATCTTTTGAGCCTCAAGTACAGATTTCTTTGTTACATGATGCTGTCTCTCTATAATATAGTCCTTCAGCTCTAAATTCTATAATTCTCTAATTTTCCTGCAAAGAATGTAAGCTCCTTGAGGGCAGAAACTGTTTCATTTATGTCTTTGCAGTAGTAGAACTTCATCACAGTGTTTAGCAAATTAAATGTTTGTTTTCCTTTCTTTCTCTCTTCTTTCTTTGTTTTTTTTTCAAAGCAACATCATGATTGTAGAGCTGCCCAGATTATAAAGACCGTCATATCTTTCCAAATAGAATAACTTCCATTCTGTGTTTTTCTTTCTTTCTTTTTTAAATGTTTGTTGAATAAAAATTGAATGAATGAGTCTGAATCTGTAGAATCTGAATCCTTTCTTTATCAGTATGGAATCCTGGCTTTGGGGCAGGATGTCGTCCATGACACTAGCAAATTCCTCTGGTGGACATCTGTCTCCTTATTTTCTGCCTTGCTTAACGTCACTGTTCAGTGGATAACTAAACAAAGTTATCTCTGTGATTGCATCTGTCATGGAGTTGTATATGATACTAGCATACATGTGGAAAGCGTTTAGATTTTTTTTAATTAATATTTTTCCCTTGATTAAAGGATGTTCCTGGCACGTTGCAAATGCTTAATATATGCCCATTCACTGCCTGAGTCAAATTATTTTTTTAAAAAATTGACTATAGACACCAAAAGATCTATCGGCTACACTTTTCACTCAGTTGTTCTATATTGTATGAAATTGCCAAAGAAAGCTTCTTCTTTCTCATTTTCCTAATGATTCTCTTGATTCATATATAGGCCATTCTCATATTTTGTAGAGATGCATTTTGTAGATATATGGGTCAATACTTGTTGTCTTTTCTGTTGCTTTATTTAAAGGAAAATAAAGTACTGTCTATGATCTTTTCTATTTGGGGGAAACTTACCTGCTGAGTCATCTTGAAAGTTAATCCCAAAATGTGTTTAAAATTGTCTTGCTTCTGACACTGATTTCCTTCCTGTATACTTGATCAAATCCAGCTGCTGCCATTTAAAAAAAAATGCTATTGTTACTTTCTTAGGAGCAGCATCAAGTACTGAGGAAGTAGTGCCCACATTTGGTGGTCCCATTGATTATGCTAGTGGAACTATATTCTGTATGTATGTGTTATCTTTTCTTTTTCTACAAAGGGCACAAAGCAATTTGACCTAGTTTTTCTCAGGGCTCATTTTCTCTCTCTCTTTTTTTTTTGATTAAAGTTTTTTTTATTTTTAAAACATATGCATAGATCATTTTCAACATTCACCCTTGCAAAATTTGTTCAAAATTGTTCCATATTTTTTTCTCCCTCCCTTCTCTCCTCACCTAGATGGCAAGTAATCCAATATATGTTAAGTATATGTAATTC
The DNA here is from genome assembly GCA_023553655.1 of Myrmecobius fasciatus. Lineage (NCBI taxonomy): Eukaryota > Metazoa > Chordata > Mammalia > Dasyuromorphia > Myrmecobiidae > Myrmecobius > Myrmecobius fasciatus. Next base: position 511,527 of record JAJPUD010000072.1, read on the forward strand.
TTCTACACATATTTCCACATTTATTGTGCTGCACAAGAAAAATCAGATCAAAAAGAAAAAAATAATTGAAAGAAAACAAAATGCAAGCAACAAAAAAGTGAAAATACTATGTTGTGATCCACACTCAGGCCCACATTCCTCTTTTTGGGTGCAGATGGCTCTCTCCATCAGAAGACCATTGAAACTGGCTTGAATCACCTCACTGTTGAAAAGAGCCATGTCCGTCATAATTGATCATTACATAATCTTGTGATTGCTATGTGCAATGTTTTCTTGTTTCTACTCACTTCACTAAGCATCAGTTCATACAAGTCTCTCCAGGCTTCTCTCAATCATCCTGCTGATCATTTCTTATGGAATAATAATATTCCATAACATTCATAGACCATAACTTATTCAGCCATTCTTCGATTAACGGGCATCGGCTCAGTTTCTATTTTCTTTCCACTACAAAAAGGTTTGCTACAAACATTTTTTCTCACATAGTTTTTTTTATTCTTTTTTTATGATCTCAGAACTCATTTTCTCAACTGCCATTCAATCCTTCTCCTTATCATAATCTAGGAAACAAGATTGTTCTCTATATTTTAAAGACTTGGTCCCACAGTCTTGCTCAGACAGGTACTTCTCACCAATTGTGTCTCACTCAGATTTTTATGGGAGCTTTGACCTGCTCCATTTTCTGATCTGGGATAAACGTATCATTGCTTTAGGCAACCTAGTGGCTCTCCTTTCCAAGGGGCTCACCAAATTAATGCCAAATTGAGTGTGGCTGTCTGGCTGGCTTAACCCACTGTAACTCTAATTTGCTGAGCTCTAGATATCTACCAGCCTCAGCTTCCCTGGTAGTTGGTATTTTACAAGTACCTGCCACTACTTCTGGTTATGAATTTGCACTCCCACCCAGTTTAGAATATATTTGCCTCTCTTCTTTGTCAACAGGTCAGGATGAAGTGGTTGTGATTGCTTGAGTGCCTTCTTTTCATGTTTATCTTTTTTATAATTTGGTCTTTACTTTGGCCTTTGCGCTAGCCATTCAGTGTCTATGCGTGTATGCATGCAGGTGTGTGTGAAAACACACATGCATGTATACACACACATACACCTCTGACTCTGAAAAGATTCCCACATCAATAACCAACCATTTTCTACCCATTAATCAATTTAATTTTTTTGGTTCCATTCAGGGCCTATCATATCTAAGGTCTTTCAAATTTCCTTCTTGAAGTTTTCATGTTTTGAAGCTTCTGTCTCACCTACAAGCCTTTGACTTTTTCTTTACTTCTTAATCCCAAATCATATTTTCAAATGTTTTTCATTATACTTTCCTTTGTAACCCTTTTTACTGAAGTCACCAAACATCAATATACTGACTTAATTTGGAACATCTTGTCAGTTTCTTTATAAAAGTTCTCTATGGCTTCATCCTGTGCTATAGAGATTGATGCAAACATTTTCTTCTCAGTGTTTTGTTTATTTATGTTTGATACGAACTTTGTCAAAAGAATAACAAATCATCCCTTTGTATGATGCTTCTTGTTGCCTTAGCCACAGATGAAATTGGTTTTGCCACCTTCTTTACTTGCCTCTCTGAGAAGACCTAAAAGTTTGCCTTCCATTTGTTCACCACTTCTTGTTGCCTTCTGGTTTATTTTCTGAGAAAGTATTAATATAAAAGTGGTTATGCTAACTGCTCTGTATCTATTATCCATATATCTACTTATAATATTTTGTTTCCAACATTAGAGTATAGACTCCCTAAGGGTGGAGCTTACTTCTTCCCTCTCTTACTCCCTCTTTTTCTTCCTTCTCCCTTCTTCTTTCTCTCTCTCCTCCTTTCCTCCTTCCTGTCTTCTCCCTCCCTCCTTTTGTCTCCCACCCTTTCTCCCTCCCTCTCTTCCTTCCTTCCTTCCTTCCTTCCCTCCTTCCTTCCTTCCTTCCTTCCTTCCTTCCTTCCTTCCTTCCTTCCTTCCTTCCTTCCTTCCTTCCTTTCTTTCCTTTCTTCCTTCCTTCTTTTCTTTCTCACACCCATCTCCTATCTAGTGACTGGCACATAAGTGCTTAATAAATACAATTTTATTAATTGGTTCAATTCTTCCAACTCATTTCTTCTTGAACAAAGATTAAGAGTGCCAACAGTTAAACCAGTACTTGTAGTTGCTTTAAGAACTTTGTGATTATTGGTAATTTCTACTCTATTTCTCCCATTATCCCTGAAGAAGTAGAAAGGGGTTTGACTGGATTGAAGATTAATTGCTTGCATGGGTTCCAGTGACTCAAACATTATACAACATGTGACCAGTCTTCTGACAATGAACCTCTCAGAACTTCTATTCTAAAACCCTTTCCAGTTGCATAGAATATCTTAGAGCTTTTGCCTCCCTGCTATAATTTTTGAGAACCCAGGTTCCCCTTCACATCAAAATAAGCCTCAAATGTAAGACTTATGTGGAGGGCAAAGGTAACAGCTTCAAGAAAGAGTAATCCTTGATCTGGAAGAGTAGTGAAAGTACTGTGTATCTCATTGCAGGGGAAGGACTAACTCTCACAAATTAGAAAACTCAAAAGGTTTTGTTTCCTCCATGCATCATCAATTGAGATTTAATCCAATGTGACAAACATTTATTTAGTGCCTCCTACGTGCAAGGCATTGGGGATGCTAGAGACTGAATTGGGAAGCAAAGACCTTAAAAATTTTCTTTGCCTCTTGGGAGAAATGGTCAAAAAGATAGTTGTACCATGGAGCAATGCCAGGGCAGCAGCAGGAAACCACACAGAGAGAGAAATATCCTGCAGGGGAACTAGCAATGAAAGCTGAAAGGGCTCAGCCAGAGAGTCTGGCATTCAGGGCTCAGAGTGACTATGAAGCTCTCATATTATAAGATTATTTGCACATTGAAAGATTTCTGTTTTGCTTCCCCATATTTTCAGTGAGAATTTTTTTTTCAGTATCACGGTGAATAGTATTAACCAGGTAAACATTAATTAATTGTCAGGAATGTTCTGGGTACTGTGCTGATTTCTGGGGATACAAAAATAGAAATAAAACAATCCCTGTATGCAAGGAACATAAGTTCTTCCAGGAACTAACTACTATAGGAATCAGAGAAGACATCATGTAAAACTTGTTGCTTGGGATCAATACACGGAGATGAACAATATCAAGAATTTCCCAAGTTTCTTGCAGCAGAATCTGTTTCAAAGATAGGATTCCCCCATAATTAACCAACCCCTGTCTGTTTTAAGACCCAACATTGCCTGTAGTATTAGAGCCACTAATTCAGATGACTTCATTTTTCACAGACATCTCCCCATAATATATATATTGTTTATTAAAAAAAGACAAAAACTCTCATTCAAGATGTGAATGTAAAAAAAGGAGGTAGGTTAGCCTTGTGTTGTGTGAAGTCTGTATTGTTGTAAGTACTCACTGACATGTCTGAATATGGAGGGCTCAGAAATTTCTACCATAGAAAGCCGGCAACAGTTTTGCTCAAATTTCTGAAACGGACTATTTTGCAGCAATGCTGAAATCTGTCTGAGTTACTGACTGTCTCTCCATCTTCAGGTGTATCTTAGCCTATAGACAAGTGTCTCTTCTTAGCATTGCAAAAGCAGAAATTCCAGTGGAAGGATGGCTCCTCTCTCATGTAAGGAGGGCTGTTGACAGTGCCATTTTTCATCTTTCCCTCTGGTGCCTGGGCTTCCCTGTTTCTGCCATTGATAAACAGATCATCCCTCCAGACCATGCTGAATGAGCCTTAATAGCATCCTGAAATGAAATATGATTCAGAAGGTTATCATTTCCTGAAGTTATGAGTGCTGCAATAATTTTTTTCAAGCCCCTTTCCATGTTTAATGGCTGTTGGAGCAGCAGGGAGACTGAGTGGACTGACCGGCTTAGGCCCAGCCTGCAAAAAGGCCTGAAAATTTATTTCCCTTGGCACAGAGTTGTGGGGAAGGGCCTCCTTAATGCAAAGAGAATGTGTCTTTTGTGGGTCAGACATTTAACCCACTAAATAAAGGCAGGAGCCAGGGAACTGGTTTGGGTTTTAACAGTGGGAATCTTGGAGTCTTGTATAGACCTATAGAATAGCTGTGATCCAGAGAAGGCAAATCCCTTCTCCTTTGGTTTGGTAAAACATGTCAAACCATTTAGGAGTGGGAGAGAATCTAAACTGCATTTTATCCTAAATAATTTCCTTATAGGATCCTTATGATCCCAAAGGCATGGCCTCAGAGCTCAGTAGCTCAGCACTTCACAATGTTTACCATTCTTCCAGAACAATGTCCTTTTATAGTCTTTTGGGTCGTTCTGCCATGGACAAGAAATAAAGACTTTTCTGGATCCTTTAAAGTTTTGGAAAACTCAACTACCCTCTCTAGCTCCTTGATAGCTGAAAAGATCTTTAAGAACATCAGTCCTTAGGGATACTCCTGCTTGTCCTGAAGACTTAAGTGTAACAGCCAAATTGTATATTATGTATGTGTCTTATTTCATTTTCTCTCCCTTCACTAAAAATGATGACCATTATCTAATGCTTACATCCAATATTAGTATTAATGGAGGTGAAAAGGACATTAAATTGGGAGGGAGAAGATCTGGCTTCAAATTCTGCTTCTGATAATCAATGCCTGATCTAATTACATCTCAACTTTTGAATAGATGGTAATAACTTGATTTAAAAAAAAGCCTTTGTGGTTTGCACAGTTCTTTCTACTTGGAAAGGTTACCCCACCCATTCAATAGTATTTATCTTTCTTAGGTAAGAGCACTTTTTACTTTGGTTTTACACACAGAATATCTTCTTGAACTTTAAAGCCTCACTTCAAACAAGGGCTGCAGGTATCATTATCTCTATTTTAAGGAGGCTCATAAAGCAAAGTTGATTTATCCTTGCCCACACAATTAGTAAGTGCCAGAGTGAGGATTCAAATTCAGGTATCATCTGCTTCCAAATTCAATGGCTTTCCCCTTTCTAATTCCAGCCCTAAACACTATAATCCTATCATAATGTATTTTCTATATATACTCAGCAATATTCCTCTTTTCTTCATTCTTTTTTCACCTTATTAGAATGCATATATATATATACCTGTTTTTCCAGTGATAGTCATAATTAGGGGTATATTGGAAAATGTTTAACAACTGGTTCTTTGGGAAAAAATGAATCTACAACACACTTTTAAGTTTAACCTCTATTACTAACATTTTCTTCATCATTTTCATAAGTCTAGGCAATTAACACCTCCAACAAAAATCAAGTCTTGATTTGCCTATTTATGAGGAGTAAATGCTCACAATGAAAATGAATGGATCTGAATCATCCTTGATCACACAATATATTTTAATGGTGCCTATACTTGGGAAACTTGGCCCATTATACATACTTTCTATTTCTTAATATTCCTTCATTATAAAGAAGTGATTTCTGTTTCTTTTTTGAACCAAAAGTCAGGACCCATGCTCAAATTTGCCTCACTGCCATAATGATGGGGGTTTTTCTAGTGAGTGTTCATTGTAGTGACTGAGGTTTGACAAAGAGAAACATCTGGATCAGTCAGCCATCACCCCAATACTGACATCTCCACCCAGATGAGCCAGGAATAGATTTAGAAAGTTCAGGCTTCTATGTGCTGTTATTGTCAGTAACAGTGATGTTTCTATACCCTGAGATACTCCATTTCCAAAGATCTCAGTATTGGGTGGCTTAAGTATATTTTTATTATAGTACTCACCAATTTTACCCACCTTGGTAGTTATTTACCAAAATATTAGATATTTTTTGGGGAAATCTTGAAGGAACACTGGGCAAGAATATTTCATGTTGACTGTATCCCAGAAAATTCAGAGCACTATATAAAGTCACTGTATTTGACAAAGAATGAAATCTTTTTTAAAAATAGTAAACTTTTTTCAATATTCACTTTTAAAAAATTTTAGTTTCAAATTTTCTCCCTCTCTCCCACCCCAACTCCTTGAGAAGACAAACAATAGTAATCTGTTATGTGTGTGAAGTCATACAAAACATTTCCATATTAGCCATATTGCAAAAGAAAACACACACACATACACACACACACACACAACCCAAGAAAAAATTAAGTTAAAAAAGAGATGTGCTTCAATCTGCACTCAGAATCCATTATTTTTCTCCCTTAAGTGGGGAATAACATTTTTTAGCCTGAGTTCTTTGAAACTGTCTCGTATCATTGTCTTGACCACAGTAGCTAAGTTTTTCATAGTTGATCATCCTTAGAATATTGCTATTACCATATATAACGTTCTGGTGGTTTTGCTTGCTTCACTTTGCATTGGTTCATATAAGACTTTTCAGGTTTTTCTGAAGCTATCCTGCTTGGCATTTCTTATAGGACAAGAGTATTGTGATATAATCAAAATCATGTTCAATCATTTCTCAATTTATGGACATCCCTTCAATTTCCAATTCTTTGCTTTGCTACCACAAAAAGAGCTGCTATAAATATTTTTATACATATGTCTTTTTTATTTCCTTTTCCTTTGATCTCTCTGGCATACATACCTAATAGTGGTATTGTTAGGTCAAAGCGTAGGCACAGTTTTATAGCCCTTTGGACATTGTTCCAAATTGTACTTCGTTATAGTTGGTCTGGTTCAACAATGCATTAGTGAATAAATGAATTCTTAAACCTAATCTTTTGAGCCTTAGTTTCCTTATCTGGATATTACATATATATATATATATATACATATATAGGAACAAATATATACTTATGTATATATTATATACATATACATGTATATACATAAAATGATATATAACAAATGATACAATATCTCTATTTAAGGATACATGATGATATATAACATAATCATATTTGTATAATGATAATAGTAGTAACAAAATTTTATGTAATACTATGTGTCAGACACTATTCTAAGTGCTTTACAATTATTATATCATTTGATCCTCAACAATTTTTTGTGAGGTAGGTGCTATTATTATCCCTATTTTATAAATGAGGAAAATGAGGCAGAAAGTGTTTTGCTTAGGGTCACACAGCTAAGGAAAGTCTGAGGCTGGATATGAACTCAAGTCTTCCTGACTCCAGAGCTGGAACTCTGGGTACTGTGGAGTTACCTAGCTGTCCATAGGCAACTTATGTCTACTTTGTGTCTACCTCATGAGGTTATTAAGAAGTTCATATGGGAGAATTCATGTAAATCAAAAGCAATTTGCAAATTTAAATAGCTACATTATTGGGCAGCTAAGTGACATCATAGTGCCTAAAGCACTAAGCCTAGAGACAGAAAGCCTCATCTTCTTGAGTTCAAATCTGGCCTCAGACACTTATTGACTGTGTGACCCTGACCAAGTCAATTAATCCTACTTGCCTCAGTTTCCTCATCTGTAAAACAAGCTGGAGAAAGAAGTGGCAAGACACTTCAATATCTTTGCCAAGAAAACCCCCAATGGACACATAAAGAACTGAGTGTGACTGAAATGACTTAACACATATACCTTATTGTGACTCATCAATTTTTAGAGGCACTATGGCATAACAGAGAGGAAAGAAAGGATCAAGAACTTATAAAGTGCTTATTATGTGTCAAACACTTTGCAAATATTATCTCATTTTATTCTCACAACAACCTTGGGAAGTAAATGCTTTTATTTTACAGTTGAGGAAACCGAGGCAGGCATATCTAATTGACTTGCCCAGAGTCACACAGATACTGTCTAAGACAAACTTAATTCAGGACTTCCTGACTTAAGGTTCAATGCTCTGTGTACTAGAAATGGTCAAGAAGACCTGGATTCGAAACCTACTTCTTGACACACATGGGTTTTGTGAGCCCGAGCAAGTCCTTAATTTCTCAATTCTCTAGGCAAAAAAAAAGTTTGCCTTTAAAAAAGTCCTTTAAAAGTTAGGATTTGTGGAGAAAATGTTGACCTGTGATGACAGATGGTTTCATCTTCTAAGAGTTACCTCTATCAATGAAAGCAGAGGTAAAGCCTTTAGCCCCTTTCTCATGTTATCATTAAATTAAAAGAATTAAACTCTAATAGTGTCAACTATGGCATTAGTGAGTTGGTAGGGAAAGGTGTGTGTGTGTGTGTGTGTGTGTGTATGTGTGTGTGTGTGTATTAATGTTTGGTGCATCAGGGCCTTCCCAGAGTCCTTGAAATTACTCCATGCAGGTGGTTGTCTACTCTGCTTATGTACACAATTGACTCCCACCATAGGGAGCATGGCCTTGCACCGCTGAGCCACTTAATGAGAGAAAGGCAGACAGATCTGTTTGCTGCTGTTTTGTAAAAATAAATTTGGAAACAGGCACAAATTTTGTCTATTTTGGTAGCAGCACATGCCAACAGAGCTCTCATCAACTCCCCCATCTGCTCACCTGAAAGGCTGAAGTGTGGACCAAGCTCATTCAGGTAGCAACACCAGTTGTTTTGTTGAGAGAGTTGACGGTCTATTGGATCAGGCCATTGATTTTTAACCATAGCTTCCCGACTCCCCCAAACCTAATGGGAAAGCTTTATTTTGTAAACAGATTCAAACCCAACTAAAGTGAATGTACTATTATATGCCCTTTGGATTTAATGTTTTTATCATTAATTTAAGCAACTTGTGCCCCAAAAGATCCCACTAGCCCCTAAACTTTAATTTATTATTTTTTCTAGCATATTTAATGTACATTTTACATGGTTGTAGTCTGTGTGTCAAGAGCTGTAACCAGGACAGGGTGACTAGGCCTTTGCCCTAGGGTGCTGAAATTTAGGGGACACTATCAGTTCTTTCACTCTTTCAGCAGCATACAAATAACAGATGTGAGTTGGCAAAAATAATTGAAGTTGCCAGACAGTGCTTCCTCATTGGCCCTGGAAGTAGACTAACTAACCCTAACCCTAAATGCTCTATTATCTCAGGTGCAAAAAATTGCTAGTTATATCTTTGCAGTGCATATATCCTAGATGGTAAGACAGGTTAATATAATCAAAAGAGTGCTGATCGAGGAATCAAAAGTCTTGGTTCCTCTCCATACTGATGTAACTTCAGGTAATTGCAACAAGTTTCCTCATATCAGTTTTTGTCCAGCCTATCTCCCAAGACTATTTTGAGAGTCAAATGGACTTATGTATATAAAAAACTGAAATTATTCCCTCCACTTTGCAAATACTGCTCTATTTGGTTCCAAGATGGGAACACTCTAATGTTCTGTTCTCTCATGCCTTCTGTGTGCCTTTTGAGAGAAGGAACTGTCTTTTTAATTAATCATATCTCCAGCACTTATCACAATGCCTGGCACATAGTAGGCACTTAATAATTTTTGGGGGGATTGGATGTCAAATCCTTTGTGGTATGTTCTTGGCTTTTTTTTGATTTAACATTTCTTATGCATGAGTATGTGTATCAACATAGTCTTAATCATTTTTCAAAATGTGTTAAATAGTATTCCATAGAAAAGTGGTATAGTTTGCTGGAGACACAATTATCTTTGGAGTCAGGAAAATCTCTGACACAGACTGGCCATGTTTTAATCCCTCAGTATCCCTAAATACTCTCTAAGATTGTAAATTTCAAAGGGATAGTGAGTCTCAATTTGTGATGAATTTTACATTAGAAGTTCCTACCCCAGTGAATTTATAGGTTTGAATTTATATGTGGGAACTTCCACAACAGAAACTCCCTCCATCAATGAAAGTCAGCAACTTATCTGTAACATGCTCTTTTTATTTTGAGGCAATGGGGGTTAAGTGATTTGCCCAGGATCACACAACTGGTAAGTATCTGAGGTCAAATTTGAACAACTCAGGTTCTCCTAATTGCAGGGCCAGTGCTCTATCCACTGCATTACCTAGCTGCCCCGGTAACTTATACTCTTAAAGAGTGCCATACACATGCACGCCTATGTATGTGTGTGTATATATATATATATGTGTGTGTGTGTGTGTGTGTATAAACATGTATACACATATACATATGCAGAGATACCTGTTTGTTTATACATATAGTTATTAATAATTATATCATGTGCCCTTTATTTTAATGCTATCAATGTGTGTGTGTGTGTGTGTGTGTGTGTATAAATCCAAGACTTGTCTCCTCCACTGCATTGTGTCAGCCAAATCAAATCACACTCACACAGTGAAACGTTCTCTGTTCCCCTCAAACCACAGAGATCCCTGCCTCCTCTGAACTCGGAATTCTTACTGTCAGAACTGCTCCTTTGGCACTTATACATGTTAGGCAAGCAATAAATATTTCAATAAGTGAATGGACATCCTATTTAATAGAATCCCCTGGTTAAATAAGAGACTTTTTTTTGGTTTCAAATTTTGTTTTAAATCTTTCTGAGAATCTGAATCCATTTTCCTGACTTCAAGATAACTTAATCTTGATTTGATGATTGAAAATCTTGTGTTGCCTTTAGGCTATCCTTCTGAGATCAATTTTCATTATTGAGGACTTACAGATGAAGATGCAAAAAATGTAGCAGATTGAGATGAATGGTTTTTAACCCTGCAACATACCTTGAAAGTTGTTTCTTTGTTCTTTTTCCCTTTTTCTTTTATATTATATTCCTTTTTTTTGAGGGATCTAAATGGGGAGTAGTGCAAATAATACTGTGCTAGCAAACAAAATTTTTACCCAGATCTATGATTTCATACCCTCCACCAATGAAACTCAGCAGCTATTATGTAAGTTGAACAATAATTAATGCACATATTACTTACAAATGCTTTATATTCATGAAAGTCCTTTGATTTTCATGACAGCCTTAGGTGATATAGTAGGGGGGAAATTGAGTAGCCCTATTTCATAGTTGAGGGATAACCTGAGCCCCAGAGAGATAAACTGACTTCCTCAACGTTACTTCATATAAGTGGCCAGGCTGGGATTCATAGTCTAGACTCTTTCCTCCATATTATTATTCATCTACAATTCCCAGCATGGTCATTGGCTTGTTTCCTTGATCAGGTCACTTTCTACATTTTCTTTTCTTGGAGAATAGGAAGATGATGAGGGAAAGGGCTTACTTTTGTAGCTCAGTTTGTAAGACTGTCCAGTCTTAATATGATTGGGCTTATAGAATTCCTTTTTTGAAAACTGGCTAAAATTCTCAAGTTAAACCCTCATCTAAAATCAGTGGTAGGGATGCCCACATCCTTTAGCTTATTATTAGTCTTAATCACTGATTGGGTATTGTCTCAGTCAAACTGAGACCCACTAAAGACCCTAGCTTAGAAAGGTCAAAGACACCCCTGTATCCAGGGCTGTCTCCAATCGTCCTGATCTATATCTGGCCACTGAACCCATATGGTTCTGGGGGAGGAAGCGAAGATAGTGACCTTGCATAATAATTCCTTCAATCCAGTTCACTTCATGTCATGGCATCACCTCCCTGATGTTATGGTCCTTTTTGAGAACGAGGGACAAAAACAGCAACTGTCCCTGCAAAAGCAATCCCCTAAATCTTCTTCCAACCTTACTGGTGAAAAGAAATACCTCTAGTCATTAGTTCCAGCCATTGTTTAGATATTGCAAAATTGGGGGGTCATGGGGAAATAATAAGAAATAATATCTGGCAACTCCTTGGGAATCTTATTGCTCATAAAGGGACCAAAAATTTTGCTGTTCACTACTATTGGAACAATGACTATGGCAGCAACTCTCAGGACCTGTGATGTTCAGTTTGATTAAATCTGTAAGCATTTATTAAGCACTTACTTCATCCCAGGCACTGTGTTAGGCACTGTATATACTCAGACAAAATTTAAATTCTCTCAAAGTCTCAAGGTGCTTCCATTTTAGGAATAAAAGACCTTCATCATTCTCATTGAGTTGACACTCCCTGCCTCTTCACCCCAAAAGGGGATGACCTATAAGCATGCAATAAAGAATCCAGAGAGTTCTTAGAAGTCACCTTATTAGATTCTCTCATTTTGTAAATATTGCCTAAGAGGCAAGAAGTCTTTTTCACAGTGCTTGTGGATGGCCGAACCAGGATTTAAAGGCAGATCTTAATAACTCCAAAAATTCAATATCCTTCTCATTGTATCATACTGCCTCTCCTTGCCTAGATGAATATGAAATTTAGTCACAGATTAGCACAGTAATCTTAATTTGTGCTTCTTTCTACTTTTCCCTTCAGAAATGATACCCACAGAGGAAAGTATTATTTAAGGAGAAATTTTGTTTATTTGTTTATTATTCATCTATCTTAAAAAAGAACTCTGGGATGGAACAGATGTGATTTTGTTGTAATTTACCCTTGGAGATGATGTGAAATCTGGCCATTATGCTGACTGTTAGCACTTTTCCCCAAAGGATTGTTTTCTCTCATTGCTTTAGAAGGGGTCTATAGTTCCAAGGTTAGGTTGTTTCACTATCCTGTCTAAGGTGAGGAAAGAATGAAACTGTCTGTGAGTGTCTTCTTGTTTAAACCATATTTATCTGAAAGCTTGCTGGTGCCTTAGGAGCAATTCCATTTGGTGCTGAAGGCACCCTTTCTCCGGTGATACATTGAATGAAGGCCTTATCTCATCTCTCCTATTAATAATGAGCTGTTAAATTGCATTTCTTATTCCATTTGGAAGATAAGGACATTCTGGGCTAATTGCAGTAGCCTCCCATCATCTTAATCCTCCTTCCAATGGTTTGGCAGAAAGGAGCAGGTTAGTTTGGCTCTCTGATTTGTATGCCACAAAATCCTCCAAATTGAAAATGCTTCAAAGCTTTCTGCCCCATAATCAGAGAACGTTTTACTTGAAGAAATGCCAAGGTTTAGGTTTTTGTTGTTTTCTTGGGGCGATGGTGAGGGCAGAGGGATCACAGACATTCCCGGATGCTCCTCCTCCACTCCCCAGGGACCTTTTGAGGAATGCTCCCAATGCTAATGGAGCCAGGCTTTTGCATTCCAGATTGTGGGAGTGGGACTGGTTGGGGAGGCGTGCAGGGCCTTGACTCACAGCTGTTTTCCTGGGGCCTCTGGCCTGTAGTGTTGGGTAGAGCACTTCATCTGCTGCCATCCAGCTGATCCCCAAGGTTAATTATGTGGGGAGGTTTGCAGGGAAAACGACTCACTTCAAAGGGAGGACTTTCTGTACACTAAGTCCCTCTCAAGCTGGGGATGGAGATGGCTTTATAGTCACCTTAGTCAAATGTGTACACACACATACACGCACACACACACACACACACACACACAGAGAGAGAGAGAGAGAGAGAGAGAGAGAGAGAGAGAGGAAGCACCCTTTCTTAACTATCCTCTTTACACATACATATACATAAGTAGTTATTTAATCAGTTATTTAATATAATAGGCAGTTCTGTTATAACTGGATATACATGTTTTTTAAAAGCATGGTATTGTGCAAATTTGCACAACAAAACCCAGAGGACTTATGGGGGAAATATCAGTAAGGACATAATGGTCAAAACATCTTCAGTGGTACATTAAAAAAATAAGATCCTAATAAAAATGGTAGAGCAATATTATACATATTAAATGGCTACAAATATATAAATAGTACAGGGTTTGACCTGAAACACTTCCCTCTCCCCATCTTCTCCTTTCTCCACATCTTAATGAATAATCGAATTGTGCAAGTGGCAATTCTGAGTCTTAGAGGCCACCTTGGAAGGGGTAGGAGTGGGGGAAGGGTTGGTTCAGATATCCTTTTTCCATCCATAGCTCCATACAACAAATATGGCACTTTGCCTTGATAGTGATATGGAATTAAGCATCAGAAAAGTTGAAGTTTGCAATTATAGGGAAGTGATACTGTTGTCTATATTCTTGATTTTTCTTTCAAAAAAATAATGTAGAAGTAAACTTGAAATTGAAGTTATGCTAAAAACATTCCCTAATATTTCAATCATGTTGGAAAGACATGACTGTCATTTTCAAACAAGCATTTTAGCAGAACTCTCTCTCTCACTCTCAACATATATACATATAGATATATGTCTTTATATTGATATTAATATCTGCATATTCAGGGAAAGGATATTTAATTTTACTTTCATTCTAAGCAACTATTACAGTGCCTGGTACTTAGTAGGTGCTAAATAAATGCTTGTTGATCAATTAATTTGATATCTATACAAATAGCTGCATGATTAGATGTCATAGAATAGATGTATGTATATGTATACACACATATGTGTGCCAAAGATATATGTGAGAATGATGCATGAATCTCATGTATGCATGAATGTATGTATCTCCATAGCCAAAAGAATACTGGTTTTGGAGTAAAAATATCTTTGTGAGAGCTGGTCTCTGAAACTTACGGTGTGATAAAGAAAGTCAAGATTTCCAATTTGTAAAATGAGTTGGACTAGAATTCAGAACTTCTTAAATTTTTTCCACTCACAACCTCTTTTTGCCCAAGAAATTTTTACATGACCCAAGATATATAGGTATATAAAATAGGTATGCAAATCAGATGTTTACTGATAATAAATTATAATTCTGTGACCCTCACATTCAGTTATGAGACCCCATATGAGGGTTTAAGAGTTTAAGAAGCTGGGGACCAGATGACAGCTAAGGTCTCTTCCAGGTATAGATCTATGATTCCATGATTCTATAACATGCACAAATACATGAACACACATGTACATACATACATATATATGTATATATATTTAACCTGTCCCTATTCTTGACTAAACTCTGAGATCCCTCCTTCTCTCTCTTCCTTCCTTCCTTCCTTCTTCCTTCCTTTCCTTTTCTTCCTCCCTTCCCTTTCCTTCTTTCTTTGTTTCTTTCCTCCCTCCTTCCATTCTTTCCTTCCTTTTTTCCTATATGATTGAATTCTTTCAATATCTCATTTATTTTATGCATTTAAAAATATTATACTTATCCAATGTGTTTCAGATCTTTAGTTATTACCAGATTGCCAAGAAGGATCTATGGCACAAAAATAGTTAAAATCTCATGGATTTCTAAGATCTCTTCTACCTTTAAATCTATGATGATTTGCTCCCAGTTCTTTTGAAAAGAAAGTGAAGAAGCTAAATACTTGACTAGCTAGGAGTCATTGACTGGAGGTTTTGGGCAACTGACCTCCACAATTCTGAGTGAGATAGAGATTAAACTTTTGAAAGAGCAAGTGGCTTTGGGACCTCTTGGGTAACTTTCTATCACTGGGGACCTTGTTGTTGATATTCTGTTCTTGCTCAATTTGGGTTTCAATTTTAAAAAAAAGACAAAAGAACTGTTCATATGTTGTCCCTTTCCTTTCCCTTCCCCCCATTAGCCTGCTATTGTATCTTCAGTTTTGTGAGCTTAGGCCCACTCTGAACTGACAGAAAGAGAATTGGGCAGCTGGTTGGTTTTCTCTTAAATTATGTTGAAACTGCTTTGGATTGATCAGTTTTAACTGGCAGATTTCCCGGGAGCAGGATTTTTGGTCATGTGCAGGGAAGTTTTCTGTGTCTTAATGAGCTGCTTCAAGCTCACCAGGTGATAGGGGAGGGGGGGTGGTTCAGCAATTGCTTTAGGGGATTTGATAATAAGGGAGTAAGTATTGTATAGAAAGCAATGGACCATTGGCCAGACTGCAGTTCTGCTCTGAATTCATGCCTTTGGTGAACTACTGACCCCCAGAAGACTCCCCAGTGTGAATAGGAGCCCAGGAGCTCTGAGAGAAAGGGACCAAACCATAGTCCTTGGGGCCTTAATCTCAAATGTCCATTCCCACTGGCAAACTCTAGGCTTCCCTCAGAGGCTCCTGAAAGCTGCTGATCTCTGGGAAATAGATAATGGAACTCTGGTGACTGAAACAAAGGAGAATCAGGAGCCGGATGGGAGAAATGGCAGTGGCTAAGGAGAAAGAGAAACGTAAGGAGGAAATTATCCCATTTTATTGCTAGGTTGAGGTCCAGTGGATTTGAGCAATGAACTCTTCAAGTTGTTGTTCAGTCATGTCTTACTCTTTATGACCCTATATTTTTTGTTTGTTTTTTGTTTTTGTTTTTTGGCAATGATGTTAAAGCGGTTTGCCATTTCTTTCTCCAGCTCATTTTATGTATGAGGAAACTGAGGTAAACAGGGTTAAGTGACTTGCTCAGAGTCACACAGCTAGTAAGAGTCTGAAACCAGAGTCTTTTGACGTCACTTTGCCTAGAATAGTTCTAGGCAGGTAGTCAGTTGTGGGTGGATTGGTTCCTAGACTTGTTTCAGTTTGTGAAAATATCACCAGAGCCTTTATCACTCCAGATCCTTGTAACACTGTTACAACAGATCAACACGTTACATGTATTACATACATAGCAAACACATGTTACTTTTGTAACAGACCCATCTTCCTTTAGACCCAGCAGCAGAAAGGATGAGAAATCTCACAGGCACTGATGTATGTGTCTGAGGGACCTGCCATTCTTAATGTATTTGCTGCTGAAACTCCAAAGAGAAATCACTTCCCAGACGTCTGCATGGGGTATTCTTCTGTAATCAGACCAGGACCCAAAACAACAAGCAGATACAAACTCATGCCTTCACCCCAAGCTCCCTATAAAACCACCCTGGTACTTGCTGAGTTATTTTCCTAATAACTACAGCGTGTGATAACAGATAATATAGGCAGCCATAAACCTGTCCCCAGTGCTGTGTTTCTCTCCTACATGCCAGATAGCTTCTCCAAGACTTTGCTCTCTTGCCACATAGATGAGAACTTTATGGAACTCAGATCCTGGGGGACAGCCCTAGTGAATGCTTGGGTAGGCAAAGTATAGCTATCGCAATTCATCTCTCATCTGTTTTCTTCCCAAGAGAGAGAAGAGAAAGGCTTCTGGGAGATCAGGCCTCGAATTTTGTATGATCAGCCCCATGTTCCTTTACTCCCATTTCTTGCTGTGGAATATTTTCTCACTGAGACACTTGGGGAGCAGTGCCCCTGCTGAGGAGACCTTTGCTACTGCCTCATTCCTCTCATTTCCCCAAATTATTGCTCTGAAGCTCCAAATTATTGCTCTGAAGCTCTGATGTGGGAATGCATACATTCCCACATCAGAGCTTCAGAGCAATAATACATACACACATACATACACACATATACACATATGAATATGTATATACACATGAATATATATTCATGGATGTGTGTATAGACATGCATGTATATATGTATTGTATGTGTATATAGACATTCTGTAAACCTTATATACACATGTGTGTATGCATATACACACACACTACACATATTTACCCAAATATGATTATATATACATAAGTTACGTTGTAAACCTTGTTCATATCCATACATTTGCAATAAAACAATGAGCCAAATGGAAAGAGAATGGAAGAATGCTGGGAATGACTTTAGAACTTTGAGAAGTTCATAATTTCAATGCTGTTAGAGGAGAGAAAGAGTGCTAACTTTGGAGGAAGGGCATATTGCTTCCAATCCCTGTTCTTTCCCTTACTGCTGTGTTACTACGGTCACATCACCCCCCTTACAAAAGTCAGTGGTTACCTGGATGACTCAGTTTATTCTTCCTGCTGAACATCTGTAATCTTGTGATCTAATTATTAGTTTGGAGCCTTTGAAATGATTGTTTTGGGGGAGGCAGTAAATATAACTCCTGTAGACATCAAATTTCTCATGTGTAAAAAAAAAATAATGGCTAGAAGTCTATGACTTCCAAGGTTCAATCTAGCTCAACTAGTCCAGTATGTCGCAAACTCTTTCCATTCGTGACCCCTTTTCTCTCGGGAAATTTTTACATCACCCTGGGTATATTGGTATATAAAATAGATATACAAAATCAAACATTTACTGATAATAATCAAAATTTTGCAACCTCCACATTCAATTACAAAACCCTATATGGGGCTGTGACCTCACAGTTAAAGAAGGTGGGACTATTCCAACCTGTTTCTAAACAGGATTCTCCTTTATTTCTGTGTTGCTGATTTCAGCATGAATCTTAATACATTACCAAAGTATTTTCATAATTTCAAAAGGACCAGAAATTAAATTTATAATACATATGAGTGAAAATGCAGTCAACAGTGAAAACCTAGAATCCTGAAGCCAAAATAGGTGTTAAAGGTCATTTAATCTGATCCCTTTTTCTTGCAAAAGAGAAAACTGAGGCTGGGAAAGGGGAAGTGCCTTTCACATTTCTAGTTAATGACAGAACCAGAACTATAAGATGGGTTCAGGGGTCTTTCTACCCCATTCAGCCTGGCCCTGGATTGCTTGCCCTTTTCATCTAGGATATGGGATCTAAAGGAAATTTTCTCATGAAATGAGAAATGAAATGTTCTTATTTTCATTCAGCTCTCACCTGCTCAGATAGAAAAATCTGATTGCCTGAACAAGTCCTTCTTTTCCTTTTTCTGTTTTATCTTGTATATGGAACTGTTGAGCTTGGTATTTGTTAAGTTCAAAATTTATATATATAGTTGAGAGTTGTAAAAAAAAGAGATCTTCATTACTTCTTCCATCCCCCTTCCTTCTCTGCCATTCCCTCCAACCCCCCAAGCCCATTTAAGAATTGTGGCTCATTTTAAGTTATGGAGGCACCAGGCTTCCACATCAGTGGGAGGTGAGAATCTCTCATTTGCTTTTCTAGTGTAAAGCATGACATGATGGGAAGCTGATCTGAGAATTTTATCATTTCCATCCAGCCACCAGGGACCCATGAAAGAAAATTAACTGCCTAAGAGTATGGTATGGGAAAAAAATCTTCAAAAACTAGCTATATAGGGAATTAAAAATTCCATTTACTATCACACAATTGAAGCATAAGGGCTGAAGCTAAAACAGTACATATGGATTAAAAAAATACACTTGTAGACAGTTAAAGGAATCATCCAGTAGCTAATTTCCATCTATAGTGGCATGGTTTACTTAGCTGCAAGTCACTTATAATCAAGGGGACTCTGCCCACTTAGACTCTACAGCTTTTCTTCATTTTCTCCCCACCCCCTTTCATTTTCTTTCTTATCAGTGTCAAAAGACAAGACTCTCCTGAGTCTTAGGTAGATCAACAGAATAGCAATTTCATAGCTAATCCCTCCACCCAAGGATACATGGACTGAAAAAAAATGATTTGTTGAACTTGGCTGGGTTTGTACTAGGGTAATAGCTTACCTCTGGCCTCCAAAGCCATTTATTATCCCCTGTAGTGTACAGGGCAAAAAACTTTCTTAATCTAATAATGGCTTATTCAAAGTAGTGTGTAATTTAGAGCATCTGATATTCACTACAAGACACAGTGCTCCATTAATATAAAAAGCAGCTATTTTGTAAGCTTAAAAAAACTTAAATGTATATCCAAGTTTTTATGTTTTCAATGAATGAAATATCTATGTTATTACTTTTATGCTTAGCCAAACACAACTGGGTTATTTTAACCAATTTAATTTGGATTAGGATAATTATGTGCATAAGTATATTTATGGAGCAGTTAGGTGATGCAGTGGATAGAACATTGGCCCTGGAGTCAGAATGACTTGAGTTCAATGTTTTTAGATAATTGGTAGTTGTATGATCCTGGGCAAATCACTTTACCCTGATTGCCTCTCCTAAAAAAAAACAAAAACAAAAACAAAGTATATTAACTGGGGAGGTATGACAGGGAAAAGTCATAAAAATGTTTCCTCAAATCAGAAGAAGCATTCTCCCCTGGAGAGGTTAAGTTCAAGTTTAAAGTAGTTTGCACAAAGAAGTCTCCCTCTAATAAGGAGCATATTCTCCCCTTGAAAACATAAGGCATTGGAGGAGAGTAGGTACAGTCTTAAAGAGGTCCTGTGATCAAAGCAAAATGCCAAACTCCTGATTTTTGGAAAAAACTTTTCTCCTTTTGGAACTCCTCTTGAAGCTTTTCTTTAATGTAATTTTTTTTTTGGTTCCAAGAATTGGTGCCTTTATAGACTCTATAACTCTTTTTTTCTCCTACTGGAAGAGATTACACTGCTTTAGCTCCTGGTTAGATGCATTGCTGGTTATTGTTCCAGTCCTCCCAGTGATGTGATCAGTGGTGGAGAGGGGCTGTCCTACACCCTTTACTGTCCACTGAATACCTCTATCTTGACTTCCTTCTGTCTGATTTTTTTTCTGAGACATAAATCCAGAATTATATTCTTAATCCCAAAACATTTTGTGTACAACATTGTATTATCTCAGACAATGACTCACCTCTCAAATTAAGGAATTGTTTGTATCTTGTTTATATCTTTGATTGATTTATTGCTTCAATTGAGTTGTTTAGAAGTTGTGTTTTTGACTAATTTACCAGAGAAGTCCAGAGCTTTTGTAATTATATTAACTTTTTTTTGTTGTTGGAAGGGAGGGTATAGAATATACCCAGTTAGATATATTGCCCTGCTTCCTTCATTTAACATCACTTACATTGGGTTCACCTTCTATAAAATGAAGTGATAGGACTTAGTGACTTATGAGGTACTTTCTAGCTTTATATTTATGATATTATGATGATTTTCATAGATAAGTGCTCTTAGAACATGTTATTGGCAGGCAAAGGTAGAATGAAGCCTGAATGCAAACATAATTAGGTAATTTTGAAAATTGTTAAATAGTAGAATTCAAAGTTTGTTCTAGTAAGCTCTTGACCAGTAAGGATATTTTAAGAGGTTGTGTCAGATTCCCAAGATTACTTTGTATTTACTTGTATATATATATAGTTGTTTCTTTGTTAGAATATAGTGCCTTTGAGACAGAAATTTTCTTTTCTTTTTTTCTTTGTATCCACAGCATTGAGACCTGACACAGTAGAGAATAAATGTGGATTCTCCTGATGGCTTATTTAATGGATAAATTTTCATCCTAAATAGCAGTTGCTCAGTCAGTAAGCATTTATTAAGCACTTGCCATATTTCAGGCTATGTGGGGGGCATTAGAGATTCAAAACAAAACAATCCCTGCTTTTATAGCACATATTCTAATGGGAGAGACAATATAGAACTACATATTCACCTATGAGGTACAAGCAAAGTAAATAGAAGGGCCTCTGCAAAGAGTATTAACAATTGGGAAGCCTAGGAAAGGCCTCCCAAAGAAGGTAAGCTTTGAGTTAAGTGTCAGGAAAGGAAACTTAGGAAAGGAAGAGGTGGTAGTAAGGTAATAGTACCTCCAAGGAGTTCTGCAGTGGAATGCTCCAGGGCTTTGAACTTGGGCCTATTCTACAGTACATTTTCATCAGTGATTAGATGAAAACCTAGAGGGCATACATATTAAAATTTTCAGATGACACATGATTTGAAAATTTTGTTAATGCAGGAAAGATTCTTAAGAACAAAATTGGGATCCATAAAGATCTTAACAGTCTGGAAAGTTGGCTGATACTAATGAGATGAAATGTCAAAAGACTAAATGTGAAGCCCTACACTTCAGTTAAAAAAATAGGCTTCATAAAGACAAGATAAGGGGAAACATGGTTAGAGAGTGGTTCATATATTTAAAAAAAATCCTAGAGATTCTGTTGCACTATAAATTCAGAGTCAGCAATATGTGTCAGCCATAAGAGCTAATTCAATTTTTGACTGCATTAATACTTATAAGGTCTAGAGAGGTGATGGTTCTGTTGAACCAGAGAGCCCCATCAGACCACATCTGGAACATAATATCAAGTTCAAGACAACACATGATGGAAGGGACATAGATTGGCTGGAGAGTCCCCAGAGAAGAATGATTAAGTACACTAGAATGTGGGGCAATGGAAGGCCTGGGGGAAAAAAAAACCAAAACTTGAATGAGTGTTACTTCCTAAGCCTCTATAATTGTTTTCTTTCAAATGGCTTACATTTATACAACTTGCTTAGATGATTGTGAAATTATTAAAAATTCCTTCCAAAATTAAATATTTCTAAAGGTTTATAAGCATTGATGGGAACTTTCAAGAAGAGTTTCATGCAGTTCAAAGAGATGATTAAACAAGAGACAAACTCATTTTGTAAGTAACTTTGAAAGAATGCTGCTTGTTAAATATATAGGAATCAATAAAGATGTATAAGAATGAGGGATATTTCTCCTTAGATGAATGGTCAAATGATATGAAAAAGAGGTTTTGATAGAAGAAATGTGACTAATATTAATAAATGCTCTGAAACATAAATAATAAGTAAATGGAAATTAAAATTGTTTCTCCTCATCACAACATTGGCAATGATCACAAAACAAGCACTCCTTTTTAGGTTAATAAAGAAGTGAGATATATATTGTACTGTGAATAAGACTTTTAATTGATGAAATAAATGAATGAAAGAAAAGAAATCTGTCAAATGTATTTTATGTGCTAGACACTGGGGATTCAAATATAAAAGTGAGACAGTACAGCCTTCAAGGGGCTTGGATTCTACTAGGGAGAGAAAATGCATATAGGAGAGTAGTGTCCAAGGAAGGAAATTTTGGTCTGAGGAATAAAAGGATTACAGGTAGATTCATAGAGCATTTAATTGTCAAGCTTTCCTGTAGCAATTTAATTTAATTTAAAATATTTGTTTAATTACTGTTCCCAAAGTAATAGATACATATTAGGGGTGGAGTTGAACTTGCCTAGTAGTAAAGCAAATGTTAAAGCTCATGAGTCAGTTAAGGTTTTCTGTTCCATAATTGATTGAGATGTAATATGTAGTCTAAAGCCAGATAAATATAATTAGTGAAGTGAATTTTATTCACTCTTCAGCCAGGGCAGTTTGGTCCCAGAATGGAGTCTCAAAGTTGAGCTGTATTTGGTATGTTGCAGTATAAAGATCACCCTTTGATTGGCAGGTCAGATTGCTCAAAGATTTTTAGATGCTGGCCATTTGAGAAATAATCCCTTAACTGGAAGGATAAGATCTGAATCTGGTATTCTTATATAATAGTGAAAAGGAGACTATTATTTGGGAATGGTGATATCTGAAAGTCAGAAGTCCTAAGTACATTAAATGGGACATCTTGAAATTGCTAAAGAGGAAAAAAAGGAAAGTTCATGTCACATCAATGGAAACAATATTGAGTGATCTATGTTAAGCTTGATTTTATAGGAAATAAGAAAAATCTCTGAACTCTTTAAGTTCTTCAACCCATTGATTTCACTATTGGGACCATTTAATGGGGGTTCCTCCTGATACAAATTGAATGTGACTTTTGCCAACATCTCTTCAAATACCCCAAATCTGTGATTATGCTTTGCAAACTTTAAAGCTTTTTATTAATATCAGCAATTATTATAATCATCATAATTATATCATGGCCAGTTTTTATTTCAGCAGTCAGTGGGTAGGTTTTTTTTTTTTTTCCCCCATCTTTGCTTATCCTGAAATCATATCTTTAAAAAAAAGATGAGTAGCAGTCATCTTGAGATTTCTCTCAGCTCTCTTCAAATTGGCTTGGGTAGTTCACACAATGGCTGTAATATCTTTGGCCAAAATTTCCACTGGTCCACATGCTCCTTCTTTTCTTGTGAACACAAATCCATGGGGCTCCCTAAAACAGTCAGACTGGCCTGCATGCTGAAGCCAAGGTTCTTCCCAGAGTCCTCCAAGGCTCTGCAGTTTTTACCTCCTCATCTTAGCCTTCCAGACACCAATCTGACTCTTCTCTGATAAATCCTTTATCCTTTTAAATGGATCCTGGAAAGTTGTTTTTTTTTTTCCAAATCTTTTCAAGGTCAGAAAGTTAGATCTTTAATAAAACAAAATGAGAAAACCCCACTCAGAGCTTTCCTTTTACTTTCTCATCACCATTGTGCCTTAATTGAGCCTTTTATGTTTCAAAAGGCATTTATGAGCATTTACAAAAATTAATTACCCATTAGATTATGCCATTGAATGGTTGCTTACAGTCAGCACTGGATGATACTTAGGCAAGTGACTTCAATGCGTTTTTTCTCTAAAATAAAATCAGCTAAAAAATTCTAAGATTTTGTGAGATGGTTAAATGAAATTGAGATATTAGGAAACACTCAAATTAATCCCAATGGCCTGACACAGTAACAGTGACTGATATTCCTATGATGTTTTAAGGTTTTTAAATTCTTCTAAATAAATCATATCATTGGAGTGCCACAAAAATTCTGTGAGCCAGAAATTAGTATTATCCCCAATTTTCAGATGTGGAAACTAGGATTCAGGTTAAATAGCTTGTCTAGGGCCCCATGGGTTATTAAGTATCTGAGATATGAACCAAATTGTTAACAGACACATGCATTAATTCTCTCTTTCTTTATCGTCACACAAATATAAATTCTATTATCCATCTATGGTAAGATACCATTTATTTGAATTTATTAAGCATCTATTACATGCTGGGCACTATGCTAAACTGTAGGAATACCAAAAAAAAAAGGTGGGGGGAAGGGGAAAGATAATCCCTGCCCTCAAGGAATGTAGACATTCTAATAGGAGAGTGAGACAACATAGAATACATAGAGAATATAAACAGACTAAAATAGGATAATTTTAGGGAACAAAGCATTAGCAGCTAGAGAGGGATCAGGAAAGTCCTTCTGAACAGTGTTGGATTTGAGGTGAATCTTGAAAAATAAAGGACAAAACTAAGGAGTTCTGTACACAAAACATTATGCTACATAGGGAGAGATGTTTCAAAGTTCAGATAAGAAATGGACTCTGTTTTAATGTATTTACAGTCTAATAAGGGGATAGGTAAGATGTGTACACAGATACCTGTAATAAGCAAAAAAAATTCTTCAGAAAGCTGAAAAACAAAGGGTCATTTGATGTCCAGGAAGAAAAAGACTACAAGGGGATGATGATTATGATGATGATGATGATTGTGGTAGTGAAGTTACATTTATATAACACTTTTTTTTTTTACAAAACACTATGTATATCTGATACTTAATACAACCTTATAAGGTAAGTGCTATTATAACTCCCATTTTGCAGATGAGGACACTGAAATACTGAGAAGTGAAATTACTTGCCCACACAACCAAATAAATGACTGAGTCAGTATTTGAACCTCGGTCTTCCGCATTCCAAGTTGCATGCTCTATCTGATGTACCACCAAGCCTCTCTGAGAACCAAGAGAAATATTGATTTATGGAAGCTGAAGCATTCAAGTTTAGCTTTAAAGATCTGGGCTAGAACTCAGTAGGTATTGCTAAATTATTGATTTCTCAAGGGGTTAGGTCTGATTCAAAGATGTTGTATTGTTCAAAAATTCTCTCTGGTTGTGTCTATGCCAGCATTCCCCAAACTCTATTCCATGGAACTCTGGTGATGAATATAATGTAAATAGGGCATGCATAGGCATATTATATTCCTAGTGATATTTCTTCTTCTGAATTATTATTTTTTTTTAAATTTTATTTTTTTTATTTTATTTGCATAACATATGTGTGGGTAATTCTTCAACAATAACCCTTACATAGCTTTCCATTACAAATTTTTCCCCCAACTCCCCACCCCTCCCCTAGATGGCAGGATATCCACTACATGTTAATTATGTTAAAATATTGGCAAATCGAATATATGTATACATATTTCCAAACTTGTCATTGTTGTGCAAGAAAAATCTTGTCTACACAAACGATATATCAGATAAAGGAAACACAATGTAAGCAAACATCAATCAAGGAGTATGAGAATGTTATGTTGTGGTCCACATTTCACATCCCTCTCTCTGGGTGTATATGGCTTTCTTCAGTGAACAATTGGAGGTGGTTTGAAACATTTCATTGTTGAAGAGAGCCATGTCTCTGGCATAGAATGTATTGCAGAAAGTAAAAGGAATGAAGGAGATTAGTGAGGTAAGGTGATTTCACACAGATCGTGAAAAACCTCAAATGATTGACAAAAGTAATTAGAATTCTACTTGGTTGGCAATAAAAAGCTACTAAGCCATTTTGAAAAGAGTAATGATGTGATCAGCGTTATATATTATATTAACCTATATATATTAATATATATTATATATTAACCTGGCAGTAGTGTGGAAGATTGTTGCTGTTGTTTTATTTGTCCTTTGTTATCAAAGATGACCATGAAATCAGAAAGGTGATACCATGACATGCAAATGAGTTGGATGTATTATGTGAGGGGGAGTTGTGCAACATCACCAGCCTCACATTTTCCTCTGGAGCCATCTGGATCCAATGATAAGATATAGATCAGACTATGGAGCCATCTGGATCCCATGGCAAGATATAGATCAGAATAGTTGGAGATAGCACTGAGTGCAGTGGGAGATCTTGGCCTTTTAAATCTAAGGTTTTTAAAGGGTCTCAGTTTGACTGAAACAAAGACTATTGAATAGGGGAAAGTAGAAGCTGGCAGACTTGTTTTGAGCCTATTCCAATAGTTGGGGCAGATGGAAATCAATAGTGGCCCTGGGAATAGAGTGGAAGGAAACAATGTGAGTGCCATTAGAGATATGTCATCAGGCTTCAGGCTCTGCTAGAGTAGGGGTCCACAGAGCCTCAGTGGTTTGCAGATGGTATTCAAGGAGTCCATGAAATTGGATGGGAAAAAATTACACCTTTATTTTCATTAATCTGTGGTTCTCTTGATAATCTTGTGTGCTTTGTTTTAGACTTTGAAAAATATTATTTTGAGAAGGGGTCCACAAGGTTCAGCAGACTTTTAAAGTTGTCCATGACATAATAAATAGGTTAAGAATCCCTGCAGTAAAGGACTGTTGCCCCAGCTGATAAAGTTCCCCTTCTGCATTATTTTATTTCCTTTGGGGCCATGGGCCTACCTATCTTAAGAAATTTGTAGAAATAATAACTGTTTCAAAAGCTTTTTTCCTGATAAATAGAGATTGCATTACCTCTGATTTTTTAAAGGTTAATTACAGGTAAAAATTCATTATAAGAAATATCATTAAGACAAAAATGTCTGAAAAAAGTCAAAATCAGTGATTTGCTTTTGAATTTGCTAGATGGATGTAGTGGACAGAGAATTGGACTTGGAAGTAGGAAAACCTGAATTCAAATCCAGCCTCAGACACTTATTAGCTGTGGGACTCTGGAAAAAATAATTGCTTTTATCCTTAATTTCCCTTTGTGTAAAACAGAGGTAATAATAGCACTTTAGATGGAAAGACAGCTGCCTTGCCTTCCAGAATCTTAAGTACTCATTCTGGCTTTGTCACTAAGTAGTCCAGAATCACAATACAATCACTTCTACTTTCTAGGCCTTCAGTTACATTAGTGGCAATGGTGATTGTAGCAATAACAGTTGATAATTATTTATTTAATGTTTAAAAGTTTGCAAAAGACTTTGTCTCAGAAGTTGAACTTGGGCACTCCCTGGTGCCTGAAGTGTTGATGATCCTCCAGTTTCTATTGAATCCTCTTGTTCTTATAGGTTAACTACTTTTTAATTATAACAACAATATATCACTTTAAGGTTTTTAAAGCACTTAACAAATATAGGGTATCGCAAAATTCTTAGTTCAGTTTCATGCCTTAGTAACTTTAAAATATTTTAAAATAGCTCATACTATCTCATTTGATCTAGGAGATCTAGATGATATTATTTTCCCCATTTTACAGATGAGGAAACTAAGGTAGACAGGAATTAAGGTATTTGCCCAGAGTTACATAGTTAGTAAGTGTCTGAGGCTGGATTTTAATCCAAATGTTCCTGATTCTAGATCTAGTACTCTGCACCACCTTGCTTCCTTATATAGACTTTATTCCTTTATATAGAATTATATTTACTTTATTTGCATGTGTGCTATTTATAATTTTATTTTATATTGTACATTCCTTGAGAGACAATGTATAACAGTGGAAAGAACATTATATACGAAGGAGGGAATCTGACTTTAAATTCAGTCTCTGTTTTTGCCTGTTGACTGCAAGCGAGTTAGTTAATCTCTCTGGGCTTTGGTTTCTCATCTGCACAATGAAGATGTTGGACTGGATAAAATCCAAGGTTGCTAAACCTCAGAACCTGTTATCTCCCCTGATAGAACATAAAATTCTGGAAAGCATGGATTATTTAATTCTTGTCTTTGCCTTTTCAGTACTGAACACATTTTCCCTTTAACTAAACCTGTGGTTTCATCAGTGCTAAGGAGCTTCTAGTGAAGAATTATCTTGAGCTTGGCTTATCAGCACCTGCTTTGTATCTCACAATCTCAGAAAGATCCCTGGCACACTATGAAATTAAGTGATTTATCCAGGGTGACACAACTAGTTTGTGTCATAGAGAAGATCTGAATTTGTCTTCCTGACCTTAAATCCAATGCTTTGTTGGGTGTGTAAGGGGACTGGAATAGACTCCCCAAACTACTCCCGTTGACATTCTGGGAGTCAGTGATTCTACAAAAGTATTAGAGGAATCAAGATTCTTGCTGGGATCTTTTTTTTTGCCTCTTTCCTGCTCTGGTTCAATACTATTCTCTCAGCTTTTTCTTATCTGAGAATTCATCCAGAGCTGATGTGTGGTAGGCTGAGCTTATCGCTTCAGTTCTGGGCAGTATTGATCTTTCACAGCCTAGATACACAGACAAAACACACAGCATCAATATTCTAGCTCACGGAGGCAGCAGGACAAACCAAAGAAGCCCTTCTGGCTTATTGCCTGGGACTGGCTAGTGTCCAGGGACTGGCATCATTATTTTGAACCAGAAGTTGCCTCTGGACCACATGGGCTAGAAGCATGCTTTCTCGGCTTCTCTTTATTCAGCATACCCGCTGTCCAACAGCAGCTGGTCACAGGCAACTTCAGTGCTTGGCCATCGATATAAGGGCTGAGGTCCAGCTGTGACCTGCTTCCTGGGAACCTGATTTACACAAATTTGAAATTTGCTTTCCTGCTACGTGTTCCCCTCGGAGCACAGGGCTCTGAGCTAGTTGAACAGGTGATGAGATCCACGTATGATAATTCTCGTGTAGATTCTTGGTAAAAGGCCTTATTGGTGAGAACGCACTGCCCTCAAATTCCAGTGTGGAAAGGACATAGGAAGAGGGTGGGACATCTTCATAAAAGGCTTCATCATAGATTGTGAGTCATCCTAGTATACTTAAAATAGGATTCAGGTGATGAATATTTGATTTATACTCTAGTATTCAGGAGCCCACCTCTAAACCTACAAAAAGCAGACGTGTGCTGGATCTGCTTTCTATCTAAGTATATTACCTCTGTCCATCTATTTTAAGAATGTGGAGGAGAGGAGAAGGAGCTTTATGGGTAATGGAGAGCTACCAACTTTTCCTTATTGGGATGGACACATGTATTTGTTCCTTGCAAGTCACAAAGCTGAAGAGAAACAAAATGTATCTGTAAAAATGCAGCAGATTCTCAGCATAATTGGAAAGAGAAAAAGTCTCTTTCAAAGAATCTTTGTATCTGTCTCCAGGCAAAGAGGAAGAGGGGGATAGTCTGAAAGGCTGCAGGATCACATATTTAATTGGGAAGGTTAATTCTGACCTTGTCACCTTATCCTGAACAAAAGATTCAAAAGAGTAATGGCATAGTAATGGCTCAATAAAGTAAGCTTCTTTTGTACTTATTGTCTGTAGTTGTGTCCTCCATTATAAACTTCTTGATGGCAGGATCTGTCTTTTGCCTCTATTATTATCCCCAGAGGTTAGCTTAGTAGCTGTTCAACAAATGTTTATTGACTGATTGGTACACAATTTAGAATTTTAGTGACGTTGATAATGTTGGTGATGATAACTCTCATTTATCTGGCTTCCAATACTTGCTATCTGTGAGATCTCAGAAAGATCATTTAACCTTGAGTATCGCGTTCTTCTTTTTAAAATGGGAATAGCCATCACATATCTTTCATGGAGTTGTTGTGAGGAGGATAGAAAGAGATCATTTATTGAACAGATGTAAAGTGTAGTGAGCAGAACTGGGAAAACCTTGTACACAGTACCAGCAAGATTGTGTGATGATCAATTATGATAGATTTAGCTTTTAATGATCCAAGGCAATAACAAAAAAGATGGACAATGTTATACACATTCAGAGAAAGAACTTATGGACTCTGAATGCAGAACAAAGCATACTATTTTCATTTTCTCTATTTTAAGTAGTTTTCCCTTTTTTCTCTTCCTTCTTTTACATGACTAATATGGAAACATGTTTTGCATGATTGCATATATATATATATAAGCTATATCAAACTGCTCACCATCTTAGAGAGGAGGTGAGGGAAAGGAGAGAGGGAGAAAACTTGGAACTCAAAATTTTATTTTAAAAGAATATTAAAAACTGTTCTCATTTGTAATTGGAAAAATATTATTTGAAAAGGGGGGAAATCATGTGTACAAAGTGTATAGCAAACCATAAAGACTCATAATCAGTTATCATAGTTACCGTTTGCAAAATGCAAACTGCTTTTTCTGGCTTCACACTCACCTTTTTATCTACTACTTGATACTGCATTCATCTACTACCTCTTTTACTACTACTACTACTGCTACTACCACTACTACTACTACTACTACTACTACTACTACTACTACTACTACTAC
>JAJPUD010000072.1:541957-565282 GCA_023553655.1 Myrmecobius fasciatus
TACTACTACTACTACTACTACTACTACTACTACTACTACTACTACTATTACTACTACTAAACTACTACTACTACATCTATTACTATGTTTTTTACATCTACTACTATGTCTTCTATTGCTACTGCTACTACTACTATTACTACTATGTCTACTACTCTGTCTACTACTACTATTTATCTATCTCTTTATCTACCACGGCCTTTCTAATGAGATCTTTTGTCCAACAATAGTATTGGTTGTTATCCTTCATTCTCAAAGAGGACCAAAAGGAATCACTCTGTTAAGAGTCAAGTTACAGTATCTGACTGGCTGATCAGACCAATATGAACTCCGAATTCTCTGTCACAGATTGGGCACAAACAATTTCTATGGATATTTGAGGTGGCTTGTCTAACTCTGCACATCTTGCATTTCTTCTGATTTAATTCAATTCCACTTTGTTCATAGAACACAACACCTTGTCTAATAAGGGCACACCATGCTGGATGGTCCTGTACCAGTGTCTCCCATGTCATACTATCAATTCTATATTTCTTAGAGAAAGACCTTGAGAGTGTTCTTGTATCACTTTTTCTAATGAATTTGTGAGTGTTTTCTGTGAAATGGTGATATAGTCAAAGTTAATCCTCTCAAACATTCTGAGTGATACACCTTTCCCCAAGTCATTCCTTGATAATCCCCATCAGGGTCAGGGCCTAGAAATAAATAGATCAGGGATTGCTGTAATTCAATGTGAAGATTTTTTTAAATATAGAATTTTAATAATAATCTTCATCTGGAAAGACATACTGGCAGAAAAGTGTTTAACATGATTGTACATGTGTAACCTACATTGGATTACTTGCTGTCTTAGGAAAAAGGGAGGGAGAAAAATTTGGAACTCAAAAATCTTATAAAAATTAATGTTAAATGTCATGGACTTCCTGCCATTTAGGGGAGGGGAGGAGACTGGGGGTAAAATTTGTATTGGAAAGCTTTGTAAAGATCAATGCTGGGGAACTACCCATACATATGTTATACAAATAAAAAGCTTTAATAAAAAAATTAATGTTAAAAACTATCTTTACATGTAAATGAAAAAAATACTATTAAGTGAAAAGAAACATACTATATGCCTTCAAATCCCAAAGAATGCAAAGAAGATGAATAATGCAATGTGTACACAGTTAGTATCAGAGAATTTTTTTTCTTAAATGATTAGAAAAAAAATCAGTTTTCTACTTTGTGATTAACATATATTTGGCAATCTGCAGAGATTATTTGCCCTTTTTCTAGAAGGCTACCCTTCTTACTTGTGGCATAATATTTTCTTTTGTGGGGAAGAATCTATAGTATTTTAGGATCACAGACTTAAAGAAAATATTGTAAAGTGTAAGTGGATAGAAAGCTGGCCTCAGAGTCAGGGACACTTGGCTTTAACTCTTATCTTTGACACCTACTAGATGTGTCACTCTAGGCATGTTAGGAAACATCTCAGTGTACAATGACCATAAGTTGCAAAGAAGATGCCAACCTGTATTGGTAGAGAGAGTTTCTTCACATGGTAGTTTCTTCTAAGAAACTAAGAAAAGGACAGATCCAGTCTGAATCCCTTTGCTATTATTGTATGGGATATTTCTATCAATGTCTTATCCTTTCAGGTAGATTGTGGGTTCCAAAGGGGGGAAAGAAGAGACTCCCTTTATTTGGTGTCTTTTTCCATCATATAGCAGTAATTTTCACATAGTAGGTACCAAATAAGTGCTTCTATGAATGAATCAATGAACAAATGAATGAATTCTCTTCTTTAGTCAGTACATTAGAAAGAAGCAAGACTTTTTATATGCTCCTAGTGGGATTCATAATTCTAGATCCAGAGGATGTAATTCAGAACCTTATTTTCCAGAAGGGGATGGTTAAAGATGAAGTTGATTACACCTGATGAGTTCAGATGCTGTGTGATGGTAATTTGCATAAAATGTTTTCCCACTTGGCTCTCAGTGTGCCATCTGGCCCCCTTAGCTCTCATCGATTTTGTTGGCATTCTAGGTACGGAGGAAATTCCATTGACAAGTTGAAATTTACCCATCCGAGCTCAATTTGCCTCAGAGGCCCCCCCTTTGCTGGATTCAATACCAAGTAATCATCCCCAGCCCCTCCTCCTCTTGTAACTGTTACTCTCGCTGATATTTCACTGCAGGGCTTTTCAGCTATGCTAATATTTTACTATAGAGACTTGAAATGATTATAACCTTCAGAGGGATTTCCTAGGAAAAGATATTCTTAAGTTATGAACAAGTGCTTGCAAGAATATGGTTTAACACATTTTAGATGTCAAGATGAGTAATTTTCATTTCACTCAAAATGAATAATAATTATCAGTTTTCCCCATGTACAATAGTGTTTGAACACAAGCTGCATGAATTACCTTGGTGTATGATGAAAGAGGCAGTTGAAAGGAAGAGGAATCTTCTCTTTAGAACTCATTGCTTGCAAAATATTAGGAAAAGTTAAACTAGGAAGTTGTTATTGTGCCCCCAACTCTCAGCCTTGACAGTTTTGATTCCATAATAATTAAACCATTAATAATTGAGGAATTAAACATTTATTAAGCATCTATTACATGTAAGATACTATGCACTGGGACCAATGGGGCTCTGGCTGCCAAGGCTTCCTATAGAGTTCTTCCTCTTTCTCCACCCCTAAACCTGGACCCTTTCTACTTTCCCCTCAGGATCCAACTCAAAATCCAAGACTATTTTGTATCCCTCATTTTGGAAAGAGATTCTGTGTATAAATTTATATATGTTCTTATGTATATATACATAGATATATGTGTATATGTGAGGTAATTTACCAATTTACTAAGTTGGGTCCCTTCTAGAGAATACAATAGATAAATAAATTTGAATACATTTGGAGAAGATTCCATTAGGAGTGACTTTAATGAGGAGACTGTTAGCAAATGCAGAATACCGGCATGGGAGATAGTTTTATTCAATGAGAATCCAACATGTAAGCAACCACATCTCCTTATGTGTAAGAGTTCTACTTTTAGTAACATGGGATATCTAAAACGTGGTAGTTATCTTTTACTCACTTTTCACTTATGTACCTGAAGCAGTCCTGTCACAATGCAAGAAAGGATGCCTCAAGCATGTATTTTATTGGCAGAGCAGTTTCCTGGCTAGGAAAGATGGTGATGGTGGTAAACAGAAATCTTGGATTCCTGAGTTAAAGGCCTGTAGATCCTTCAATGAATCAAGTGTTCAGAATTTATCAGATTCTCACTCCAGGAAAATGCCTCTCAATTACTGGTTACTTCAGTATAAACTTTTAATTTTCCCTCGGACTAGTCAGGGCTTTTTTCAAGTTAGCATACCCAGTATTTCATAATGATCCCTATTTTCTCCTCAGAGAAACAGTCAAGTCAATAAGCATTAATTAAATACTTACTGTGTGGCAAATTCTGTGCTAAGTGCTGAGAATACACAACCCTTCCCCCTCAAAAATGGGAGGAAAGATCCTGCCCTCAAGAAGACCATAATTTAATGGGAGAATACATACATAAAACTATGTTTCACAAGTTATATACAGAATAAACTGGGAATAATCTGCTAGGGAAGGGACTAACATTTTTTTTAAATTTTATTTTATTTACAAAACATATGTATGGGTAATTCTTCAACATTAACCCTTACATAGCTTTCCGTTACAGATTTCCCCCCCCCCAACTCCCCACCCCTCCCTTAGATGGCAGGATATCTACTACATGTTAATTATGTTAAAATACTTGGCAAATTGAATATAAGTATACATATTTCCAAACTTATCATTGTTGTGCAAGAAAAATCGTATCTATACAGAAGACATATCAGTTAAAGGAAACACAATGTAAGCAAACATCAATCAAGAGTGAGAATGTTATGTTGTGGTCCACATTTCACATCCCTCTCTCTGGGTGTATATGGCTTTCTTCACTGAACAGTTGGAAGTG
Source organism: Myrmecobius fasciatus (assembly GCA_023553655.1). NCBI lineage: Eukaryota > Metazoa > Chordata > Mammalia > Dasyuromorphia > Myrmecobiidae > Myrmecobius > Myrmecobius fasciatus. The sequence goes on from JAJPUD010000072.1 coordinate 545,934, forward strand.
GTTTGAAACATTTCATTGTTGAAGAGAGCCATGTCCATCAGAATTGATCGTCATATAGTATTGTTGTTGTCGTGTATAATGAACTCCTGGTTCTGCTCATTTCACTCAGCATCAGTTCATGCAAGTTTCTCCAGGCCTCTCTGAAATCGTCCTGCTGGTCGTTTCTTACAGAACAATAATATTCCATAATATTCATATACCATAATTTGTTCAGCCATTCTCCAATTGAAGGGCATCTATTCAGTTTCCAGTTTCTAGCCACTACAAAAAGGGCTGCCACAAACATTCTTGCACATGTGGGGCCCTTTCCTCCCTTTATGATTTCTTTGGGATATAAGCCCAATAGAAATGCTGCTGCGTCAAAGGGTATGCACAGTTTGATAACTTTTTGAGCATAGTTCCAAATTGCTCTCCAGAATGGATGGATCCATTCACAGCTCCACCAACAATGCATCAGTGTCCCAGCCGGGAAGGGACTAACATTAAAGGAAACTAGGAAAACTTACAGATGATTAGATTTTAGGTGATACTTGGAAGAAGCCATTAAATCCAGGAGGAAGAGAAGAATACTTAGCATGGGGGATAGTCATAGAAGTTGAGGATAGAGCCTTCTGAGAGCAAAAGAGCAAGGAAGCCATTACCATGGAGTGACAGAATACTTAGAGAGGTGTCAGATATAGAAAGACTGGAAAAGTAGGAGGGGAACAGGAGATGAAGGGCTTTACAAGTCAGAGGATTTTGTATGATGATAAGGAGTCATTGGAGGTCATTGAGTAGAATGGTGATAGGATGAGAATTGAACTTTAGGAGGGTCATTTTTTTATTAAAACTTTTTATTTGTATAACATATGTATGGGTAGTTCCCCAGCATTGATTTTTACAAAGCTTTCCATTACAAATTTTACCCCCAGTCCCCTCCCCTCCCCTAGATGGCAGGAAGTCCACTATATGTTAATAATGTTAAAATACTTGACAAGTTATGCAAGAAAAATCCTATCTACAAGAAAAAAAAGAAAATCAGAGAAAGGCAACACAATGCAAGCAAATATCAATAGAGAGCATGAAAATGTTACGTTGTGGTCCAGATTTCATATCCCTCTCTCTGGGTGTATATGGTTTTCTTCAGTGAATAATTGGAACTGGTTTGAGACAATTCTTTGTTGCAGAGAGCCATGTCCATCAGAATTGATCATCATGTAATACTGTTGTTGTTGTGTATGATGATCTCCTGGTTCTGCTCGTTTCACTCAGCATCAGTTCATGCGAGTCCCTCCAGGCCTCTCTGAAATCGTCCTGCTGGTCATTTCTTACAGAGCAATAATATTCCATAACATTCATTTACCATAATTTATTCAGCCACTCTCCAATTGATGGGCATCCCTTCAGTTTCCAATTTCTAGCCACTACAAAAAGGGCTGCCACAAACATTCTTGCACAGGTGGGTCTCTTTCCCTCCTCTAAGATCTCTTTGGGATATAGGCCCAGTAGAAACACTGCTGGGTCAAAGGGTATGCACAGTTTGACAACTTTTTGAGTGTAGCTCCAAATTGCTCTCCAGAATGGTTGGATCCGTTCACAGTTCCACCAACAATATATTAGTGTCCCAGTTTTCCCACATCCCCTCCAACATTCATCATTATATTTTCCTGTCATTTTAGCCAATCTGACAGGTGTATAGTAGTACCTCAGAGTTGTCTTAATTTGCATTTCTTTGATCAATAGTGATTTGGAGCAACTTTTCATATGACTAGAGATGGTTTTAATTTCATCATCTGAAAATTGTCTGTTCATATCCCTTGACCACTTATCTATTGAAGAGTGTCCTGAATTCTTATATATATGAGACAATTCTCTATATATTTTAGAAATGAGGCCTTTATCAGAACCATTAAATGTAAAGATGATTTCCCAATTTGATGCTTCTAGGAGGGTCATTTTAACAGCTGAATGGAGAACAGACTGAAGTGGGGAGAGATCTGTGGCAGGCAGACTCCCAAGGAGGTTATTGCAATAATTTAACCATGAAGTGATGGAGGTATGCTTCACAATGGTTGTAGAGCCAAGGAAGAAAGAGGTATGTTTCAGAGAAATGATGTGAAGGTAGAATCTTCATAACTTGGTGAGAAATTGGAGGGGAAGAAGTAGAAAAGGAATCCAGAATCACAACTAGTTTTCAAGCCTGGGTGACTGGACAAGTGATAGTGCCCTTGACAAGAAGGGCGAAATTAGGAACAGAGGAATATTTAGGGAGAAAAAAATAAATTTCATTTTGGGCATGTTAATTTTAAGATTTTTTTTGGAATACCCAGTTTAAAATATCCAACAGTCAACAGGCAATCCACAGGTCTGAAGAGAGGTTATGGTGGGAGTGATAGATCTAAGAGATATTTTTATTAAAGATGATCATTGAATCTATGGTAGCTGATGAGTCTATCAAGCTAAATTATATAGAGGGAGAAGAGGAGAAACCAGGAACCAAGACAGTCATATTTAGCAGATTCAATGTGGATAAAGAGCTAGCAAAAGAGATCGAATAAGAGCAGTCAAAGAAAAAGAGAGGACCAGGAAAAAACAGCATCATGACAACCTAATGAGAAGATCCTATTAGGAAAAAGAGGATAATTAATAATGTTCAAGGCTTTATAGAAGTCAAAAGGGATAAGGATTTTGCAAAGCATGTTAGATGTGGCAATTAAGAGATTTTGGACCTTCTGAGAGTACCTTTTAAGTTGAATGATGAGGTGGAAAGCCATCTTGCTCAGTTAAGAGGAAAGTTCAAGGAAAAGAAGTGGTTTAGATGCTGAAAAGATATAGCTCAGCAGGCTAACAGGCAAGAAACACTCCTTCTCTGTGTGTGATGCCCTGAATCCAATGCACAGTTCTACAGGATAATAGGAGCATTTTTCTGTTTCATGTGGTAGTAATCTGTGTCCCTCAGGATCAAGCCCAAGACCAGGTTATTGCTGAGAAAAAGCAGCACTGGAGTCCAATTTCCATCATTATTTGACTGAAGGCTACTAATATTCTACTAATATTCTAATAATAATTCTACTAATAGAATTTTTTTAAATGGCTTTCCTGATTTAAAATAATGTCTTTCTAAGAATGAGAGTTTTGTTGTTAATTGGAAGCATCAGAGAGGGGAAGAGAGGGGTGTTTGCAAACACCACAATTATGATCTGACTTGGCCTGATAGGACTCCTGGGAACCCCATCTTATAGAGCCTTTAGGCATTTTCATGAAATAGGAGGGAAACCAAAAATGGAAGCTCAGGTTAGGAAAGGTTCCATTAACCAGAATGGCCAATGGAGAGTCCGGGAAGACCACTGGTCTGAAAGTCGGAAATGACAAGCCCTGCCACTGACTGGGCAATCTAAGGCAATGACTCCCCAATTCTGAGCTTCTATCCTCTTATGTCTAAAATAAAGCTTTAGGCTAAATCATTGCCAACTATGAGGTCTTTTCCTGTTTTATAGTTTAATTTAATTAAATAAACTATTATTAGCTACCTACTGTATGCTAAGAGAGGCAACCTGATAGAATGGATAGTCAGGCTTAGTATCAGAAAGGCCTGGATTCAAATCTCCCTTCTAGCAAGTCATTTAAGCTATGTGTATCACTGAATAATTGCATAAACATATGTATACTTATACATACACATATGTGTGTATCTATATAAATGTATCTTGTAAGTATATAGTTGTGGGGGGTTGTCAAAGATGATTTGCAACTGAGCTGGGAAATGGTACTACAAAAGAGGCTTGAAAAGGAGGGAAAACATCCAAAAAAGCTGCTTTATACTTCTCCCTCTCATTTAAACTTATGGATTGGGATTCCAACAGTTTTCCTTTGGACCTCCAAGAAGAGATGGGAAGGGGATTTGTCTCCTTTACTCCTCCTCTCATGATAGCAGTATAGACTACATACAAACATAGACAGACACACACACACATGTTGACAGTCACAATAAAGACATGATTAGGTAAGCCTGAGACAAAATCTTAAAATCTCTAAATCCCTGGCTGTATCTTCTTTCTGTGTCTTTCCTTGAACATAGGGGCAGTACAGGTCAGAGATGAAAATAAAATATCTGTGCAGCAGTCCTTCAGGTATCCTAGTTACTTCCTACTTGCTAAGAAAGTATAATAGGTGATGGGTTTCTGGTTCATATTTTCAGTATTTGTCTAAGTATTCTTATGAAGGCTTTTGCGTTTCAAGCATTTGTTTTGTGCTAAAAAAATAAATAACTGTCCTATCCTAATATGCTTTATACATTAAGTACTTTTCTAGAAGATAATCTGTTAATATCTTTAGGGAAAACTTAGACATGAAAGATACCTAAACTTGATGTTTTAGAGTTGTTCTCCAGAGTTATACTGTTAAATAAAGGGACATAAAGAGCTAGAAAGTATAAAAAAGAAAGCCTGATTCCACCCACCCCCTCTTTGAGATCAGTCTTCCTCTAAAATAAAGCCAAAATCATTTGTGACAGAGAGGAACATCTGGGGTCCAGATGACCTGAAATAGAAGAAATTCAAGAATAAGAATAATGGGATCAGGAAAAGTCTTTTTTGGAGATGAAACCCTAGCTAGGCTTGGAAGGAACCTAGGGATGTTGTGAGGCAGGAGGGAAGAAAGAGTTCATTCCAATCAAGGAGGACCAGCTGTATAGCTGGAATGTGTCCAAGAAATGTCCCATCAAGGCTATGGCCGTTGTTTATATGTAAGGGACATTGCATATCATGTATGGTCAACATTCTCACCATATAAAGATATAGAAGGAAAATGAAATAATGATCTGCAGTAACCATTTTGCATAGTTATAGCAATCTATGGTAAATGGACCATTGGAGAAGCAGTGGACAGAACATTGACTATGGAGTCAGAGGAGCTGGGTTCAAATGCTACTTCTGACCTTTACTTCCTGTGCTTTTTGGGGTTACTTTCTTGGCCTACTTCATGCAAAAGAAGTACCTTAGACTTCATGGCCTCTAAATTTCCTTGACATTTTCCTTAATATTCCTGGTACAAAGTTTCCTTTAATATTTAGAGTAATTAATGAAACATCAGTAAAATTTTAAAGAGCACTGTATTTATAAAGAATACTGTATAATCTTGAGAACCTGTATTCAAATTTCCTTGACATTTTCCTTAATATTCCTGGCACAAAGTTTCCTTTAATATTTAGAGTAATTAATGAAACATCAGTAAGATTTTAAAGAGCATTGTAGTTATAAAGAATACTGTATAATCTTGAGAACCTGTATTCAGATTCCAGCTCTGATATTTGCCATTTGTGGCATTGATTAAGTCATATAAGCTGTCTGTTCCTCAATTTTCTGTATCTATTATATGAAGAAGTTGGAATAAATGGCTGCTAATGTCTTTACATCTCTAAATTATAATTTTTCTATCAGGGAAACAGTTTTGTACAGATAAGCAATAGGAAGAGAAGAATTGAGAGAATAATCCCCTATTTGAGCTTTAGCTAGAAATATCTTTGGGGAACTGTTGTATACAACAATAATATAACCCAAAGTGCCTAAGCTTCATTTCAGAAATCATTTTTATCCTCAAGAATTGATTCTAGAAAAAACCAACCAAGAGAAAAATCAAATAGCCAATACCCTAAATGGAAAAGGGCCAATGGTTCCTTCCTCACACATCCTTTCCACACACCCTCCCTAATTCCCCATCAAATTTGTCACCTTCTAGGGATGAAGGGCTCTGGAAATTCTCATGAATTTCTCTCCAAGATCCTAATTAAATACAGTTCACAGTGGAGAGTTCAATTAGGGGAATTTCTTGTTTCCATGAGTGAGTGATGATGATGATAATGTTGATGCTGTGTGTTTGCTGTGTTATTTAAATGTTTATAGCTCTGTGTCAGATGGGGATATGGACAGCTTTTCTAAAATGTGACTGCTGAGTTGGGTAATCGGGGCAAATAAATACACACATACATGTGTGTGTGTTTACATATAAACACAAAGTATGTATGATACACATAAAATATATGAATATATGTGTACATATTATATTCATAAACTCACATGATATTTTGCCTAGAATTCTGTCTACTGAGAGCTTATTGAAGGAAATATCTAATCCTTGTTCCTTTTATACCAGCTGTCAGTCATTCACATCATCCAGCTATGAGTTATTTCAATTTTTAAAACATTTAAATAACACCAACAATGTGCCAGGCACTGTGTTAAGCGCTTTATAAATATTACCCCTTTGATCCTCAAAGGTAGGTGTTATTGTTATTCCCATTTTACAGAAGGGGAAACTGGGGAAAACAGATTAAGGGACATGCACAGAGTCACACAGCTAGTAAGTGTTTCAGGCCATATTTGGACTCGGGTCTTCCTGCCTTTAAGCCCTTTAAGCCGTGGTACAACAAGTGCTGGATTGAGAATCGCTCCAGGAATGTCCATTACTGTTAAGTCTAGCTTCTGGGCATGGCTCTGTCTGCTAACTCTGAACATTAGTTTCTTTATCTCTAAAGTAAGAGGACTGGATAACATGACCTCTAAGGTCTCTTCCAATTCCAAAAACCCTAGACAAAAGGGTGGAATATTTCCAGCTCTGGTTTTCCAGATGTTCCTTAAAAGATATTAGGAAGTTTCTTATTTCTTCTGAGGATCACAGATTATCCTCTTACAGAAGAATAAATGCAATGCTTGTGCATTTTTAGCTCAGTATACTGGCTGTTGATGGAAAGGAATCTTGATGGAAAGGATCAAGAGTTACCTTTGAATCCATTTGGTTTTAATTACTCAGTTTTAAATTAAAAGGAATATGAATCTGCAAAGGATGTCTATGAGGAACAAGATGGAAGACAGATTAATTATGGTCTGGTCATTCCTTTTTTAGCAGAACATAAGTTCCTTGAGGACAGAAACTATTTCATTTTTGTTACTAAGCATAGTGTCTTACCAATTGTAAGCATAATTATCTAGGATAGTGTCATATTAAACCAGTTAGACACGTATTTATTAAATACTATAAATTAATTATTGTTTATTGTTTTAAGAAATATAAGAGAAGTATATAGAGACTTAATGGGATAGTGAGTTGCAGAGTTAGGAAAACTTGGGTTTAAGTCTCTGTATAAACTTTTGTCTTTGGTCAAGTGACCCTTGGCAGTCTTTTAAGACAATGCATTGCAGAAATTATTCTCTTCTGAACTTTTGGAAAGTGTTTACTTTTCATGGGGTTTCTACAACTAGCTGGAAAGACACGCTTTCTTTCTTTCTTTTTTTTTTTTTTTGCTGAGGCATTTGGGGCTAAGTGACTTGTCCAGGGTCACACAGCTAGGAAGCGTGAAGTTCTGAGACCAGATTTGAACTCAGGTCCTCTTGACTTCAGGACTGGTGCTCTATCTGCTACACCACCTAGCTCCCCCCAGAAGATAAGCTTTCATGTTAAACTTCTAGTGAGTTATATGATAGTAAAAAAAATAAAGGGTTAGATTTTGAGGTATTTGTCATGGATGCTCACAGTTTGGAAAAAGGAGATGTCATCATGGAATGAAGTCATCTGAGTTGCAGAAGAAAAGGAGATCACTAGGCAGCTCCTCCTACTCAGGCTGTGACCCATTGTGTTAGGAGAAACAGTGAAGCTTAAGGAGCAGGGCCAGTTTCAGATGGTAGAAATGACTGCCCTTCTCTATTCTCGCTGTCTCTTTCTTCCATTTTACATATAAGGAATCAGAGGCTTATAGACATTAAATAACTTGCATAGGTTACTCCACTAGTAAATATCAGTGGCAGAATTTGAACTCAAATCTTCCAGAAACTAAATGCCCCATTTTATCCTCTATGCCAATTGGCCACCTCAAATATAGGTCCCCAAATTGAGCATCATATTCCAGACATATTCTGACCAGTATGGAGTGAAGTTCACCTCCCTTGTCATGAACATTACACCTCTCAATACAGTCTTCCACCAAATTTGATATGATTATATTAAAATAAATTTATAATTTTTTAGTATTTAATGAAGACTAGTCTAATTCATTAATAATCTATATTGAGATTGTGGTCCATTGGTATCTCCCCCCAGATCTTTTTCACGTTGCCTTTTCTCATCCAAAGAACCCCAAACATATGAAATAGCTCAATTAGCAAGAACTAACTTCTTTTGTTAGTTCTTTAGTGTTTGGATTTTAGTGTTGATTTGGCTTTTTCTTTGTGTATTGGGGACTGGTATTTCTCTCAACAATGAAGATAACTACGGATAAAGCCAACCACAGCCTCTTAACCAATCCCCCAGTAAGTATATATTTCTTTTTTTTTAAATGGAAACCCGTTACCAACCAGCTTACTGGGGGACTGGTTAAGAGGCTGTGGTTGGCTTGATCCGTAGTTATCTTCATTGTTGAGAGAAATCATTTCAAGTGGTCTAGAAAGTCTTTCAGTTCTCACAGTTGCTTCTCTTTAGCTGAAGTGTCTGCTTAGAAGTCAAAAGAGAGAGGAGAGAGAAGATATGAGATTTGCAAAGCATTTTATATATATTTTTTCAAGATGAGTTTCTCAATGGGCCCATGAGGTTGATGCTATTTTTATTCCTATTGAACAGGTTCACTCTCAGACTAGTAGAAGTCTAGCGACTTGCCATGATCATGCAACTAGTCAGCCTGAGGATTTGAAAACATATCTTCCAGAACTCAAACCTATAGCTCAATCCACTACATATATTTGATTACCCCAAGAGGTCTTTCTTCTATTTCCTTTGCTGGACCTTCATTCAGACATTCCCACTAAATGTGGGTATACCCTAGGGCCCTATCCTGGGCCACCTTCTCTTCTGCTTCTGTACTCTTTTATTTGGTGAATTCATCAGGTCTCGTGGATTCAGTTATCAACTATTTGTTGCTCAAATCCACTTATCCAGCCTTAACCTTTCTCCTGATCTTTAATCAAATGCCACTACCTATGGCCATCTAGACCTGGATGTCCCATAGATATTTTATGCTCCACATGTCAAAAATTGAACTAATTTCCCTTTAAACTCTCCCATCCTCCCAATTTTCCTTTTACTGTCAAGGGTACCATCATCTTCCCAGTTTTCCAAGCTTGCAACCTACATGTTTTCCTAGATTGCTAATTTCCTTCATCCTTCATATCTTGATATGTTTCAAGTCCTGTTAATTCTACCTTTGTAACGTTTCTGGAATATACCTCCTTCTCTCCTCTGACATGGCTACCACCCTGATGTAGGCTCCCATTACCTCATACCTAGACTATAACAATAGGTCTCTCTGCCTTGAGTCTCTTTTCATTTCATTCTGTCCTCCATTCAGCTGTCAAATTGAAACTCCTAACACACAGGTCTGATTATGTCATCCCTCCCTTTCTTTCATTATTTATTCAATCAATTCCAGTAGCTCCCTATTACCTCCAGGATAAAATATAAAATTCTCTGGCATTAAGTACTCTTTCTAACTTGGTCCCCTCATACCTTTCCAGTCTTTTTACATCTTACTCACCTCTGCATACTTTATCGTAAACAGTGACACGGGCTTCATTGCTATTCTTCTCACAAGACAATCCTCCTGATCATGTATTTGTATTAGCTAACCCCCAAGCCTAGAATTTTCTTCTTCCTCACCTCAGCCTTCTGGTTTCCCTGATTTTTTTTTTACATCCCAGCTAAATCCCTACCTTTTAAGAAGCATTTTTCCAATCTCCCTTAATGCCAGTGCCTTCCCTCTGAGATGATTTCCAATTTATCCCGTATGTAGTTGGTTTGTACGTAATTGTTTGCATGTTGTCTCCTCTTCTAGACTGTGAGTTCTTTAACATCAGGGATTGTCTTTTGCTTTTCTTAGCACCTAGCACAGTGACTGGCACATAGTAAGAGCTTAACAAATGTTTGTTGACTGCCTGATAAGAAAACAGAATTATTTTAGCACTAATTCAGACAACAAAATTAATTATGCAAAAAATGCATCTTAGCCTGTATTCTTCACATTAAGGTAGCTTCTCCACCATTGATGAGCTATTAAACTCTCTTCTTGCATTTGAATGGGTAGCTGTTAGCCAAAACCCATAGACCAACACCAACAAAAAGGGTCAAGATAGGAACATAATTCTAGAACTGTAAAGGATCCAGGAGGTCATTTAGAACGCTCCCTTCATTTTACAGTGAGGTCTCATGATTTGTTCAAGGTTACATAGACATCAAGTAGCAGAGTCAGGATTTAAAGCTATATCCCCTGCTTCTAAGTCCAGTAATCTTTCTACTGAGTCAGGTTGCTATGCCCAAGGTTATCAGTGTCGTTGACTTGAGGGCTCCATGGACCAAGAGGGAACTTCTTTTGGGGGTATAAAAACAGTAAATGGAGCTGCTATCGATGTCTCAGATTATGTCAACATGATTTTTTGGATCCTTCTCATTCCCACAATAATGGGGGGGGGAGGAAAGACAAAAAAAAGCTTTCCTTGTGAATGTAAGATCAGCAGAGCAGAAAGGCTTTGAAATTGTGAAATGTAAATACAGACTGCTTTAGAACCAAGTTGAAGGAGAAACTGCTGAATTAAATTAACATGGTCTTTAAATATAAAGGTTAAAAATTGGAATCCAAATGCTGAAAGGCTTTTGTCCAATAAAAAAAATAATCACTGTAGAATATTTTATTTCGTTTAGATTAAAGTCCAGGCTGAAATCACATTAGCTCCAACCTTGCAATATTTATTAGGAAAACCTTTTTTTTTTTATGAACAGTGTTGCAGAGATTTATCTCCATAGGGAATCTCCCCTAAGCAAAGTGGGAAAGTGACCCTCTTCTTACTGTTCACTTTTCTGTTTTGCTCACCAAGATATGATATATTATGAATTTGTCTGGCTCTTTTTCTACATGCTGGTAATGCTGCACCATATTTTCTGCCATTTTCTCCCTTTCTATTTCTCTCTCTCTCTCTCTCTCTCTCTCTCTCTCTCTGTCTTTGCCTCTGTCTCTGTCTCTCTGTCTGTCTCTCTCTGTCTGTCTCTCTCTCTCTCTGTCTCTGTCTCTCTCTCTTTCTCTCCCTCACCCCACATTCATATGAAACAAAGAAACTGCAGGCCAAAATACTGTACTATTGAATGAAACTGTATAACATTGGAGAATACCTATTTACCAACCCAGGAGTCCTCAAGGTGAGGAAATGGCATTTATATTAAACACAAATATGATTGAAACTTCAGTGACTATGATCAGATTTCCATCTGGAAGTGTTGATGAACAAACTAACATCTATATGGAAACCTGTAAGATTTACAAAAGCTCTACATATATTTTTTCATTTGATTCTCACCACAACCCTTTCAAATAGATGCTATTATTTTAATACTGATCTTAAAGATAAGGAAATAAGCTAAGAAAAGTTATGTGACTTGTTCAGTGTCGTTGTTGTTTGTCTTTTGTATTTGAAGAGGATGAAAATGAATCATAACATCATGGCCAATGTATAGTGTATCTGGATGTGTCCAATATGAGCTTAGAAGGCTCTACCATAGTTTGGTCACAAATAGTTTGATGGAACATTTGGAATGGAGTTGTCTTTAAATTTGCCCATATTATGTTTCTTTTGACCTATTGCAATTCTGTTTTGCTCATAGAGCACAGTGCCTTCTTTGATATTGGGTGCAATGTTGGGTGGTTCTATGCCAGTGTCTCCCATTTCTCACAATTGGTTCCTAAGTTCTTCAGAGAGAATGTGAGAGTATCTTTTTTTTTAATCACTTCTTCTGACATTTGTATGAGCACTTTCCTTGTATGAGTTCTTCATAAAATAGTTTTTCAGGTAAATGTATCTTTAACATTCAAACAGTGTTGCCAGCCCATAGGAGTTGTGTTCTGGGCAATATAGTTTGAACATACAGTTAATAAGTATCAGAGGCAGGACTTCCCTGAAATCTGCCCGACTTCAACTTTCCATTCCTTATTCTACCTAGTTAAGTCAAATAGTGAGATTGTTGGGAAATCTTAAACTTGGTATTTAAAGAACAGGGCTCTAGTTTTGACTGTGATTCCTATTGGTGGAGCAACTCTCAACAAACTTTAGATCACTTACTTCAACATCTGTAAAATGGGTTTTGTACTACTTACCTTACCCACTTAATGTGAAAAACATTCTATTCCATTTAGTGGCATTTATTAAGGGCCTAAGTTAACTCTGCCAGACACCAGAAATTAAAGGCAATTCCTTTCTTCAAGGAGTTTAATACACACACACATATATATATGTGTATATATTAGATCTAGGTATTTATGTGCATGTATATATATATATGTTATACATACACATAAAATATACCATACATTTATACACATAGTACACATATAAATATAAAAAAAAATTTTAAGAAAATCACTTTGCTAGTTACTTAGAAGGTGATATAAAGAGCCACATGAGTAGGGAAAGGGTTGCTAGAAATACAAGTAGAAATCATATTGTAGAATGCCTTAAAAGCCAAGGTGAAGAGTTTATATATTATATTATCATCAATGAGGAGCTATTGCAGAGTTTTGAAAAGGGAGCATAATGGACAGAATGGTACTTAGAGTTGAATTTTTAGTTATAGGGATGAGTTTGTGCTGATTTAAATGCTTCCTCACCTGGTCCCCTCTTGTGAGCAATAAGGAGCATCTGTGACATGGCTCAAGCTCTAAATGCTGTGTGTAGCCATGGAACAGCTAATTAAGAGCAGATGCAGGATCTTGGCATAATTAGCATAGTGTTCTAACCAGTCATAGGCCATGAGAATGTTTAGAGTCTTTTTAAAAAATACATGAAATACATAGCAGATATATTTTGAATTCAGGTCAAGGGACTATATTTATACAACATGATTGCATTGTCCTTTGCACTGGACAAGCCACTGGAAGGTCATGCTTTTCTACATAGTTTTAAAACATGGGAATAGGTTTGTGTTGGCAAAAGACTGAAGATAAGTGCACTATTATGGAAGCAGATGGAAAAGGTAGTCATGTAAGTGGGATAGAACTGTGAACTTTGATTCTTTTGGGATTGCTTTAAGGAGAGGGTAGAACTTCAGGAGCTGTTTTAAAGGATGACACAGCTTGTTGGACTATCTGTGACCTTATTTTAGGGGGGGGCATTTTAGCTATTTTTAAGTATGAAAAATACTGTTATATGAAAAAAGGAGTTACCTGTTCTGTTGGATTCCAGAATACAGAACTTTCAGCAATGACTGGAAGGGGTAAAGAGCTAAGTTTTGGCTTAATGTGAAGAAAACCACCTAGGGCTGTCCGAAAGAGATGAGGTACTTCAAATGAAGAGACTCCTCTTCACTGGGATCTTTGAGCAAAGGCCTTTTGTGATCCTTTGTCTGTTGGTCTTGATGATTTATGAGGTCCCTTCCAATTCAGAAATTATGTTATTTTGTGTACATGGAAAAAGTATGGAAAGAGATCATTGGGTTGTACTGAGTAGGTCTGGATCTTTTGAATTTGAATGATAATGATAATTGTAGGCATTTGTACAGTGTTATAAGTTTTGTAAAGAACTTTAAAACTCTAGGATCTAGGTGTGATTTGTTGCCTCCATTTCATAGGTGAAAAAACTGAAGCAAATATGATAAATGACTTGCCCAGGGTCTGAGACCAATTTTGAATTTGCAGAAGGTATCAGTGTGCTATGTTCTAGGAGGGAAAAGAGGAAGAGAAAAAATAGAGTGAGAGAGACAGGTAGTTACATAGGTGGATAAATAGACAGAGACAGAGAGACACAAATAGAGAGACAGAAACAGATAATCAGAGAGAGAGGCAGAGAGAGAGGGATAGAGAGAGAGAGAGAGAGAGAGAGAAAGAGAGAGAGAGAGAAAGAGAGAGAGAGAGAGAGAGAGAGAGAGAGAGAGAGAGAGAGAGAGAGAGAGAAACTTCAAAGTTTATGATAGAGCTTTTTCCACTGTATGGCATTGCACTGTGTGCATCAGATATTGTGATTTGACTTCTGTTACTCATTCTCTCCCCAACCAACCCCAACAGCATATACCAATGTGGGATGATCCATGATGATTATAAGACACTTCCCCCCCCCCCAATGCTAGGTATCTGAATCATGGGCATCTGTGCTGGCCCAAGTATCCATTGCAGAAGGGATATCTGTAATCATACTGTGTGATGGAGGATTCTGAATGCTGTGACAATCATGGCTAGAAATGTGGTTTTTAAAGTTAATGATGATATGCAAGAATGTTTGTGGCAGCCCTTTTTGTAGTGGCTAGAAACTGGAAACTGAATGGATGCCCATCAATTGGAGAATGGCTGAATAAATTATGGTATATGAATGTTATGGAATATTATTGTTCTATAAGAAATGACCAGCAGGATGATTTCAGAGAGGCCTGGAGAGACTTGCACAAACTGTTGCTGAGTGAAACGAGCAGAACCAGGAGATCATTATACACAGCAACAAGACTATATGATGATCAATTCTGATGGACATGGCTTTCTTCAACAATGAGATGTTTCAAACCGGTTCCAGTTTCAGTGATGAAGAAAGCCATATATACCAGGCAAAGGCCTGTGGGATCTGAGTGTGGACCATAACATAGCATTTTCAAGCTCTCTATTGATGTTTGCTTGCATTATGTTCCCTTCTCAGATTTTTTTTCTTGTAGATCTGATTTTTCTTGTACAGCAAGACAATTGTATAAATATGTATATACATATTCGATTTGTCAAATATTTTAACATAATTAACATGTATTAGACTTCCTGCCATCTAGGGGAGAGGGTTGGGGGTAGGAGGGAAAATTAGTAACAGAAAGCTTTGCAAGAGTAAATGTTGAAAAATTACCCATGCATATGTTTTGCAAATAACAACCTGTAATAAAAAAAGTTTTAGTAAAAAAAATAAAGTTAATGATGACATAGTGGTGGCCAAAGGAGAAAGTGTAGAGGGAAAAGATAGGAGGACCAGAATGGAGTTCTATGAGATGCCTGTGTTGAAGCAGTGAGGACAAGAAAAGCCACCAAAGAGTATAGGAATGAAATCAATCATAGGAACTTTGTGTCTTGAGCATTAGACTGGATATCAGTATAGAGAGAGCATTAAAGAGAGGAGGAAAAGAATGAGTGACTTGAAGAGCATAGTTTGATACAGAAAATGATCTTAGATGACAGACCCTGTCTGTTGTACATTATAATAGTGATTTTTTTTCTGTCACTATTTTCCATTTTCATGCCCTTGTAGGTTAATAACAATTGTGGTCAGCCTTGCTTTTCTGTTCCAAGATTGTGGCTCACTCAATTAGCTTATCAGTTCAGAAACTCTAGCGCTAATGTTCTGTCTACTTTGAAAACATGACTTCTCCATGTAATGAGATCATTAAAGGAGGAGACTTAACCAGACTTGAAAAGAATTATTTTTAATTGCACGAGACAGGTGCAAATTTTTTAGAATATTTTCTAGGCTGTTGAATTTTATCATTATGTTGGTGGTCTGTGCTGAGCAAGCAAAGTATTATATTTTAATCAACTAGCCCTACCACCTTAAGCCCTATTTAGGTGTTATGTGTTTTGCAAGGGTCATTAATCAATTAATTAATCAAGAGGCATTTATTAAGTACCATTTATGATCTAGGTGCTATGCTAAGTGCTGGGAATACAAATGCAAAGACTAACTACCTTCACTCTAAAGGAGCACACATAAAAATTGGAGGGCTTTTGCTGTGGAACCATCTTGGTGTGAAGATGGGATTTTGAACTAGGAAGGACCCTGGAAATCAACTAGTCTGTCTTATTTTATACCTGAGGAAACTGAGATCCATAGATCACATGACAGCCAAGATCACATGGATAGAACCATTAGCAGAGCTGGGTTTTGAATTGAATTAACTGCTGCTCACTAGCTATTGGAATCTTAGGAAATGGATTAACTTCTCTAGGCTTCAGTTTCCTTACTTGTAAAATAAAGGCATTAGATTAGGTGACCTTAAAGATATCTACTACTCTTAATTTATGATTTGTTGACTTGGAGTAATTAATATCTCTAAAAGAAAGTTGTAAAAATGTCCTGTCAGAGAGGCCAGAGAAGGTGAATTTTCTCAGAAAATTAATGATCAGATTCTGGAATTCCCCAAGCTGGTTCATCCATATTCCCATTGGAAATTCCAATTCATCTTCCGTTCTTCAAAAAAAGAAAGACTTCCCAATCCAGTCAGGCCCTTTGCTCCCAGGGTGATGCTTTAATGAAGCTTGATTGGACAGCATTTTCTTAACATGACTATCTGTTTATCTTGGTGGAAAACAGTCTTTTCTTCCAAAAGCCCTTTTGTTCTTCAAGTCAGAGAAGAAGTAATTGTGCTACTAATAATATGTCAGTTTTAATCAGCATCATCTAACATGATGAGAACTGAACCTTCTTCTGCCTAATACATTAGGTACCCTGGCTTTATCGCCTTCTGCTCAATTGGTCTGCTACCATTCAGCTGCTTGGCTCTTGTCATGCAAATTGTGGCATTTCTTTCCCTTTGACTGCAGAAGCTGAGACTGGGACTAAAATCCAGTCTAACTGACCAGCTGCTAGGTCTTTCTCCTTCATTTTGTCCTACCTCTTTCCCCTCCCTCTTCCCTTTCCCTTTTCCCCTTTCCTTCCTTTCCCATTCCCTTTCTTCCTTTCCTCTTCCCTTCCTTCTTACATCTTTCCTTCTCTCTTCCTCCCTCTTCCCTTCTCTCTTCCCTTCCCTCTTCCTTACCCTCTTCCCTTCCCTCTTCCCTTCCCTCTTCCCTTTTCTTCTCCTTTCCCTTCCCTTCCCCCCTTCCTTTCCCTTTTCTTCCCTTCCCTTTTCTTCCCTTCCCTTCCTCTTCTCCTTTCCTTCTGTTCCCCTTCCCCTTTCTCTTTCCCTTTTCCTTTCCCCCTCCTCTTCCCTTTCTATTTCCCCTTCCCCTTCCCATCTTCTTACCTCCTTTCTTTTGTTTTACCCTTCTACTTCTTCCATTTTTTGTTTCTATCTTTTCTTCCTTCTTTCCCATTCCCTTTCTTGGGCTCTTTCCCTAATCCCCTCTTTCCTTCCTTACCCTTCCCTACTTCCTCTTCCTCTTATAATCTCTTTACCTTGTCGTTTTACTACTGGCACTTTCCTCTTATTGTCCTGTTCTCAGCTGATAATATGCTATAGAAGTACTGGCAGAAAACTAAGAAGCATAGAGGTAGGACAGAGAAGGCCCTTATGAGCTTGGAAAATGCATAGATTTCAGGCGATAAACTGCAGGAGGTTTTCCTAATCTTTGGAAGGATCAGGGAAAGAGAATAAAGTCTGGATATTTGGAGAAAATGAGCAGTGATGAACACCGGAATATTTTACAGATCTTTGTGGGATTTCAACAAAAGAATAACAGAATTAAGGAAGTGTCTGTTTGTTTACTCCTGGCACCTATTATGGTTATATAATGAATGGCCCCAGAGATGACTCTTAGATTGTTGGATGACCATTTTAGGGTTGGCAGGAGCTTTAACATTCACTGCTTCAGGAAAACAAACCAAAGTGCAGCTGTCAGGGTAGAATTCATTGGTAAGGAGGGAGAAGTTCATTAAGTAAGCCTTTGCCTTCAGTAAATGTACTGCCAAATTTCAGAGAGCATGACTTGGTTTACCAACGTGGTTGCTTGGGTCTGTCTCCTCCAATCCACTTTACACAGCTGCCAGAGTCACTTTGCCAAAAACGTCGCTCTCTCATGTCACTTTTCTGCTCAAAGACCTAGAATAGCTGCAACTTGCTATTCCTACCAAGTTTAAACTCTATGTTCCAGATATTCAATGATCTGAACCCACTTTTCATGATCCAGTTCAAGCTCCCTCCAACCTCCAATACTCCTCTTCAAGAAAATGGGTCAAAATGCTGGTGTTGGAAGTGTAGATAAATCATAGTATTTGAGATTCAAAAGTAGAAGGGACCACAGTCGTTAATCTACCCCAGTCCTCTTATTTTGCAGATGAGAAAAATTAGGTCAAGAAAAATTATGTGACTTGACCAAGTTCACACAGGCTGAAATTTAAACCCAGATCCTCGGATTCCAAATCAAGCAACTCTTCTTCTTTATCATACTGCTAACTGTCATCTCTTCCTAAAAGTGCCATTGGTTCTATTTCAAGTATTTTCATCCTTAATTGCATAAATCTCTCAATGTGAATAATGATACCACTTAAGCTTTTCAAAGTACTTTGAGACAGTCTTGTGTGTGATCTGTCACTAGTTCTAAAGGCCATTCTCAAAGAGGGGTATTTCAAACAATAACAGCATTATTGGAATAAGTGCATAGCCTCTCGGGGGGTTTGCTACTTTAAAAGGAACGACTCAGTTATGTTTGTTAAAAAAAATCAATATTTTATAGTCAAAACTCATAAAATCACAGGATTTCATTGTTGGAAAGAACCTCAGAATTGATTTAGTCTGATGTTTACTGAAGCAGGACCTTCAAATATTCTTAACAAGAGGTTATCCAAATTCTGCTTGAAGAGATCCCTAATTGGAGGATTCAGATGGTGGTGTGATGGATGGAGAGATACTAGATTTAAAATCACAGGAATTGAGTAGGCCTATTGCTGCCATTTGTATTACTTAACTTCTGAGCCTCAGTAACTTCATCTATAAATTGAGTGAATTTTATTAGATGGCTTCAGAAGCTCCCTCTAACCCTAAGTATCTTTTCCTGCTGTCTCAAAACTGATCTTAAATCAGTCCATTCTATTTCAATTAAGTTTAACAAAGGCTTAGATGGTACTTAACATACGAGTCATCTTGCTTATAAAATCAAAGATCAAAAAACATACTGTCCTCAAGAAGCTTACAATCTACTGGCAGGATATATGCACACTATTAAGTAAATTCAGGATAAGTGGAAGAGGGAGTAAACATTTGTTAACTGAGGGAATCAAGAAAGAACTTTTGTTGGATATAATACTTGACCTGAACTTTGAAGGAAGCTAAGGATTCTGGAAAGAGGAGCATGGATGAAGAACATTAAAGACATGGTAGATAGTCTGTGCAAATATATAAATATGATATATGTAATAAAAATTTGGATAAAAGCTAGATCTAACTGCCAATATGGAGTCAAAATATGAACACAATCTATCCTTAAAGTCCTTTAAAGTCTTCAATTCAATATAACTTTTTTTCAGATCTACTCTGTGTAAGAAATGGTATTAGGCAGTAGAGTTATATCTTAGTCCCTACTATCGCCTTCATTTTCCTGGACCCTCCATCTCTTTTCTTTTTTCTTTTCTTTTCTTTTCTTTCCCTTCCTTTCCTCCCTCCCTCCCTCCCTCTCTCCCTCCCTCCCTTCCTTCCTTCCTTCCTTCCTTCCTTCCTTCCTTCCTTCCTTCCTT